>JABYQJ010000073.1:0-91403 GCA_022606055.1 Trametes gibbosa | reverse complement strand
CGGATTAAAAGATGCGCGCGACGCCGATCGTGCCTAGGAACGCGCGCACTTCGGAGAGATCCTTGCAAGGGCCCCAGTTCTTCACGATCTCGACGCGCGACTCTTCGGGGAGCCTCCCCTCCGGCGTGCAACGATGTCCGACGACCATGATTTCTCGCCGGCACACCATTGACTTGGTCCCGGAGAAGGTGCCGCCCGCGTACTTCATGCGCTGTGTTATGCGATTGACGTCCTGGAAGTGCTCCCACACAAAGCGACGGATGCCCGGGTTTGCGCTGATGGTCTCGTAGCTGCCATTCGCGCGCTTGTAATCTGTTGCTGGTCCTTTGACTGGGACGTCGTCAATGTACGGGATCGTGAGATGGGGGATTTCGAGGCGCAGGATATATGTGACGTCGTCGTGGAAGATGGGAACCGAATTACACCACCCCATAGGGAGGGTGCGATGGCGCAGCGCGCCGAAAGGAGTCTGGAAGGTAGTAAGGTCGCGCGAGTTCACGGAGATGAGCCGCTCGTCATAGCCCACATAGAGATCGAAGATCGAGCCGCACGGTCGTCCTCCGAATTGTTCTGCAAGGTGGTCTGGTGTGGGCGGGACTCCGCTATGCTGGATGGTGACCTTGTTGAGTGGCTCGAGGCTGTGGACAAGGCGGAGCGAGTGCTTGTCCTTCTTGAGAACACAAAACCAGCGCGAGCGATAGGAAGAATTGGAGGGCTCATACACGCCCGCCGCGATCTTCTTTTTGATGATGTCGCAGACTTCGTTGTAGAGCCCTGGGGGTATAGGGATGTTGCGCTCGACCCAGGGCGTGTGCGGGACCACGGAAACTCCACAGGAGGGAAGAACTCGGGCTTGAAGCACCCACGCTCGTCGTCGTTCCACGCGAAGGCCTCATTCTGCTGGCTGAAGAAGTGGTGCAAGAGCTTCTGCTCTTCTGGCCAGAGGAAGCCGTCGCCATGCGCCTTGTCCACTGCCTCCATGCGCGCCTGCGTGTAGCGACCTGTTGGAACGAACGGTGGTGGGCGCGCGCTGAGCTCGGGCATTGACGCGAGTGGGTCGCCGGTGATGTTGCGCTCGATGCGAAAGGACTCGGGCGCCGTGCCGAGGACTGGTCTGACCTTGCGCGCGACGGGCTTGTATTTCTTCTTGGCCGAAATGTACGACTCGGTCGACACGCCGGTGCTGGCCAGCGTACTCGGTGTTTGCGCGCGTGCGGGATCGCGCGACGGCATGGTAGGGGGTGCGCTACGTGTGCGCGTAGTCGCGTGCGCTTTTTCGTGGGCGCGCGCGGTGTTGTGACCGCGCGCTGGGGTATCGGTAGCTGGGGTTGCGCCCTGCTGAGCGAAGACAGATCGCAGATTTTCAGAACCAGAAGCGCGCCCAAGATGAGAACGAGACGCAGACTGAAGAGGAGAGACAGGATGAGATGAGACGGAACCTGGAATGGGGTGCGCACTGTAGGCGTCGACATGGGGTTTTTGCGATCTGGTGGAAGCTGGGGGTGCGCGCGCTGCGTCTTCATGTGGCTTTTCAATTTTGTCGAGACACGCGAGCACCTCTACAGGTAGTGCGTCGCATGCAGTGAAATAGAGCGCAGCCGGAGTCAAAGAAGGGTCGGGGTTTGGGGTATACGAGGTGATGCGCGGTACACCATTTTCTACAGTGATCACGCACGCGATGTTGCCGTCGGCAGCCTCAAGCAAGGGCTGGCTGTCCGAGAGGGTGTCCTGCGTCGGAGGCGCGAAAACGCGCGCGCCCGCGCGCGATGGTGGGCACTGTCGCGGTCGCGCCGGTGTTAGGGCACACAATGGTCAGCGTCTGTTCCTCGTTGGTGAAATTCTTGACGATGCTCTTGGTTAGGACATCGAAGGGACGGCCCAGAAGAATGTCGTATGCCGCATGCCGGATGACGTGCACCTGGAGGTAGAGGACGATGTCCGCGATTGCGAAGGGGACGTTTCGCACTAACCCAAGGGAGCGATCCACTTCGCCGTTGGCCGACTGCATATTGAGCACGATGGTGGGGTCGTAGGCCAGCCGCAGGGCATGACAGACGTCCTCGGACATTGCAACAATCTGCGAGCCTGGGTCGATGATTGCTTCGACGAACTCCTTGTTGTCGACCAGACCGACGATGGAGCGCAGCGCATGGGACTCCTTAGCCACAGTGAGAATGTCGGGATCGCTGCCCGGCTCGAGCCGCTTTAGGTAGACCTCGTAGGGATCAGGGACCACCACACCTTCAGGTAGGAGGGGCTCGCCACTGCATGAGAAGAGCGCTGGGTCGTCGGTATAGCCCTCGAGGACCTCGTCGATCGTCGTGCAGGCCGCCATAGCCATTACACGTGTGTCGTCCGGGCTGCGTGACTCGCCAGGTGCGCGCGCCTCGACTTGCGCGCGCGGGTCGGTAGCTACGCGCTTCGGGGTCACCGCCTCGCGATACTTCGCTCGGACCTCGGGTGAGATAGAGAGTAGTTCCTCTGGCGTGAGCGTAAGCACTGGGGCCTTCATAGAGCGCTCGAAGATGTCCTCGGCGAAGCTCGCGCGATAGACGGGCACCTGGGTCTTGTAGGCCGTGTCCTTATCCTTGGGCGGAACCGGGGGCGCACCAAAGTTACGGACGCGCGGCGGCGCATAGGTGGCATCGCGTGCCTTTGCAAAGGGGTGTTCGCGCGACGGTTCCGGCGCAGGTGGTGCACGCGCAGCCGCCGGAGCAGGCTGGTGTGGGGGAGGATCACGTACCGGTGCCTCCGCCGCTGCTGCCTCGCGCGCTGCTCGTGCCGCGCGCGCCGCGTTCCCTCCGACGGTGTCCGGGTAGACTGGGGGCGCAGGATCCTGTGCTGCCTGTGGTCGCCGCTGCAAGATGCGTGGGGGCCGGCTGTTGATCTCCACTCCGTCGAAGGCCTGCCTGCCGCGTAGCGCATACAACTCGCGCTCTAGCTGGTCGATGCGCGCGTCGGTGGATAACTGGAACGTCGAGACATCGATAGGGGCGCTTGGGACAACCTGCAAGACCATCTGGGCCGCGGGCGCAGCTGGCGCAGTACCTTGCGCAAGAGGGTAGCGGCGATACCACTCGAAGACCCGGTCGCGCATGGTGAGTCCCGGGAGATTCCGCGGCACGAAACTCCCGTTAGCGAGGACTATCCGGCCTTCTCCATTGCGCGCGATTCGGCCCTCCTTGATATCTTCCTCCGCGTGTCTACAGAAACGCACCTGACAGCCCGCGTCGCCACAATAGTGGCAGTAGCCGCTGTTGGCGCGATAGTCATACTGATTCTGGCCTCCTATGGGGCCTCCTGCCGCCGCGCGCTGCGCAGAGGTCATCGCTGCTGGGTTTGCGCCCTGAAAGCTGCTGCCCGCGCCGTTCTGCTCGACCATAGACTTGGCGAGGAGCTTGAGGAGCGGCGCGAGATCCTCGACCTTCAGGTCTGCGGCACGCGCGCCTGCGCTTGGTCGCTCCTGGGTAACAGGGGCCGCTGCTGCTGGCAGGTTGACCATCGCGCCGGTCAGGACGTACTCCGCTGCACTGAGGACTCGATCTGGATCGTAGGGGCGGTCGGCGGGCTGGTCCGGGAACTTGAGCTGGAGGCGGTTCCTGACTTGCGTGCGCAACGGCTCGCTGATGCCCTCGATGAAGAGACGATCGCGCTCAGTGATGCTGTAGACCCCCGCCTTGATGAGGCTCGCGGTTATTGCCTTGAACTCGCGATGGTACTCCGCCATCTCCGCGATGGAAGCAATGGGGGTCGTGCCGCGTCGGAGCGCGAGAGACTGCGCATCCCGCACAAAGTAGGACTTGATAGCGCCGGCGCCCGGGTAGAGCTGGGTGAGCGCGGCCTTGAACTCTTCGTAGGTAGCGTCTCCTTCGGACTCCGGGAGTGCTTCCGCCAAGTCGGCCACATCGATAGGCAGATAGCGGACGACCCAACTGATGCGCTCTGCGTCCCCGCCGGTCGCAGTGCGCTCGAAAAGGAACTCGAGGTCCTGGAAGAACCGACGGAGCGTCCGGGGGTTCGCGGGGTCGAATACAGGGGCGGTACTATGGCCGCGCGCGGGCATGGACGCACGCGGGAATTGTGCAGGGTGGTCATGGTGTTGTTCGTCAGCCATCGCGCGCGGTTGAGAGCCAGGGGAAAGCGCGCGTTCGGACAAGCTGGAGAGTGTAGAGACTGTGGGCTCGGGGGTATCCTCTTCCGATGAGGCTAACAGCGCGGTAGTCGATGCAGTGCGCCGGGAATGGCGTAGCCTTGCCGGGAACTCGAAATCTGAGGGTGGCGATGGGGGAACCTCTGGCGTAGAGGGAGCAGAGTCTTCGCGAGGCAGTGTTTGGGCCAAATCACGGAACCAAGAGGTGGTTGGGTTCGAGCGCAGGCGGCGCGCGCTGTAGCTCAGAAAGAGGGAGAGGGACTCAACGACGATGTGGAGATCCTGAGGCGTACACTGGCTATAGCCAACGGTGAGGAGCTCGCGAAGGGCGCTCTCGAGCAGTTCCGCTGCTAGGTCGGTGGCCGTGGTAGCCGTGCGCGCGCGCGGTCGTCTCTAGTATGCGATCCGAAGGCGTAGGTCGAGATCTGAAACCCCCTCGCGGTGGGCTCCAAAATGATACGGTAAGAGATACTCTGACGGCCGATAGCCGAGGGGTAGAGGACGTCTCTAGGAAGGGGTGAAGGGGAGTAAGGTCTCGAGCTCCCTGGGATCGTCACTAGGCCGCTGATGATGGGAATTAGTCCTCGAGCGCGGAGGTAGGACGTGCGCGCGCGATGCTATGCCCAACGCGCGCAATTCGCAGTATCGATGTAGCGCGCGGGGTATGAGCGCGACGCTTGCCGTGGGACGCAGTGTCGCAGTAAACGCAGTAGAACGCAGTGAACGCAGAGGAACGCAGTAAACGCAGTGAAAACGCAGTAAAACGCAGTAAACGCAGTGAACGCAGTGAAAACGCAGTAGAACGCAGTAAACGCAGTGCACGCAGCTGACTTTACGCTGTCAAGGCGGAGAGCTTTCCGGACACGCAAGTGTAGGGGAGGGTGAGCTGCGCGCGATATTCGTTGTGGAGCGCAAGGGACACGTTCCCAAAGACGAGAGAGTAAGGGGTGGATTGTCTGGGGGGTTCGAATGCCCCCAAAACGACTATGTACAGGAATGCCCGAAGGCTGAATCAAAACACGTGCTACGAGGCGGAAGATACTCGGAAACGGAAGCTGGAATGTCCTGCGCGCCGATCGCGCGCCAAGCGCGCGATCAGGTACGGGAGCGCGCGGTGCGCGCGCCACTGATGCATCGCTGACCAAAACCCGAACGCCGCCGGCCCCGATAGACCGGGCAGCCTCCGGAGACACGGAGCGTCCCCTCGGACGGAGACCGAGCGCGTTTGCGCAACCCGCACAGATGGAGGATGGAGGAAGGACTCGGACAGTGACTTGGGGATGCGTGGGGGTGCGCGCGCCTTGAAGAGCTAACGCGCGGAGTGCGCGCGCGCGCGTGCAGAGACGCGAAAAGCGGGGTTTTCTGGTGTGGTACGCCGGTGGTGCTCATCACCGAGCTCGGCCATGGACTTGACATTGGCAACATCGAGACGACTGCAACCCTTCTCCCATCTGGTGAATTTGTGCTCAATTCGCCCACGCCCAATGCCGCAAAGTACGTGTCAATCCAGATGTCATGTAGACAGCCACCCGACTGACATATGTTGCCAGGTTCATGCCCCCCACCGTTCCTGCTGGGCTTCCTTGTGTAGCAGTCGTGTTTGCGAAGCTCATCGTGAACGGGGAGGACCGTGGCCACAGGCCGTTCATTGTCGCGCTCAACGACGGGAAACAGATGTGCACTGGCGTGCAGTGCAAGTACGTGATTACTCCATCGTTGCGCAGTTGGAGACTGACGTATCATCCGAAGACAACTTCCTTTCCGAGGGGGCCCCAGCCCTGTCACCCACTCCATCACCACCTTCCGCAATGTTCGTCTTCCGCGGGGCTCGCTGCTCGGCGGTCTCGACAAGCCTGCCGACCTCCACGCGAACCTTATGGCCATCGTCGAGCGCATCACCATTGGCACCATCGCGCTCAGCTGCATCGCTCTGCCTTTCCTTCAGGCGCACACTACAATCGGCACACTGTACTCCCTCCGTCGCCAGATTGGTAGCCCGACAAGCCGCACGCCCATCTTGACGTTCCGTACGCAGCAAGCTCCGATTCTTGCGGCGGCGGCGAACACGTATGTCATGCAGGCCCTCCAGCGGTGGTCCATCAAGCAGTTCTGCGACAAGCGGCTTGATGGGCGCGTGCGCCACGGCATTGCAGCGATCTTCAAGGCGGTCATGGTGCAACACTCGCAGCAGGCCGCGATGGGTATCTCTGAGCGGTGCGGTGCGCAGGGTCTCTTCAACCACAACCAAATGACCACCCTGCACGTAAGTTCCGGAGCGCGATCTGTTCCGGCATCCTGCTGATAACATCGACTTTGCAGAATGATATGCGCGGAATCGCCATCACCGAGGGTGATATCCTCGGGCTCGCAGTCCGTGAGTCATTATTCGTTCGATTGGGCTGATCCGTCGCTGACGTGTACCTTGATGCACAGGTCTTGTCAACGAACTGCTCATCGGGCGGTACACAATGCCCACGCCAGCAAACGCCAACTCTCTCCTCGCGCAACACGAGGCGGGCATGTTCGCCGAGTTGCGCGACATTGTCAAGACCGCGCCCGGTCACCGTAGCGAGGAGGTGAACCGACTCGTCCTGCCGTACTGCCAGCCTTTGACGGAGGCCATGGGCCATCGGATGGCGTACGATGCGGCCGTGGCCGAAGGTGTGCACCCCGCGCTCATCGACCTCTATGTTGCAAACGTGGTCAAGCTCGACTCAGCGTGGTACGCCGAGTTCGCTGGACACGGACGTGCAGCGCAGCACGCCATGGAGGCGCGCGCGATGGACGAGGTGTTGCCGATGCTCGGCGAGCTCGTGAAGGACATGGACGTGTTCGCGTACGTGAACGCGCCGCTCGTGAGCGACGAGCGCTGGAGCGCGTTCGTCGACGACCTCAAGGTGCACGAAGGGAACGGGCGGGTGGAGCTGTTCAATGTGCCGCGGCGCCCGATGGGCGTGGAGCCCGAGATGGTGAGATCCCATCTGTGATCCTCCCCTGCCAACGAGCTTCGCCGTTCGCTCGCTCACCGGACATTCCACCCCCTCTGCTCAGTATGCCGACCTGGTCCCCGTCGTGCTCAGCTACGTGTTGTAAATCACCCATCCCGATTCGTGCGTGTACATCAGCTCGCTGTAACATATTCTCGCGCGCTGCCTTTCCTTTTCCACTCGACACCTCTGTATCTACCACCGCTCACCTCATCGTATTGCTCTCATGCTACTGCTGTCTTACGTACTACATACTACAGTCATTACCTTACATACGGCCTGCATACTCCCCTGTCCTTCTAGCGCAACAACATACTATCCTTCCTGCTCCCTATAATCCCTTTACTCGTCATTCGAGTTACATATATATATATATATATATATATATATATATATACATAGCCCCGTCCTGGATCGGCGGATAGTTGACTCAAAATGGACAATACATATGGTCTTCAAGCATTCTATGCTTTTGTTTGCGTGCCCATGTATGAGGCCTTGAGGGGTTTAGCAGTATGACGTCCGGGATCACGCCCGTATGGGCGTCTATCGTTCACGAATTCCTGGGTATTGACCGTGATGTCGATGAGGCTTGAAGCCGATGAAACTCGTCCTCGTCTTCGCTTTGTGCAAACGGGGCCTCAGTGCCTAGGTTATCTGCACTGTGAGCAGTGTGTAGCCTTCTCTTCCAACATACTCGACAGCTACTAGGTCTGTGTTTAATTTTCAGCCCGAGTAGTTGCTCGTCAAGTTCCCCATTCAAAATGTCTGGCATTCTGGCCTCGTCGCACTCGGTCACGTATGTTCACCGAGGAATAATACCAGGGTGAGCGGCATTACATGCTGTTGTTTTTACCACAACCGTTTCCATGATAGATGCTCATGTATGTGTTCTGCTAGGCACGGCGTCCATCTCCTGTGCACAGTATCATGCCCGATCCGAGGCGGGCATGGCCCCGCCCCGGAAGGTCCATGTCGCCGCTCGAGAACGGACTTGAGAACTGGTCGCTGTGAACAGTTTGCGAGGATCCCTTCTTGACTCTCGACCACCACCAGCGGGTTTTTTCCCACGCTTTGTCCTCATAGGGAGGGGCTTAGAGCGTGTGGTCTGCACCTGCTGAGGGCCTAGATCAGCTTTTCTTTAGAATACCTTGGGGATTCACTAGGCATTATGCCAGCTACGGGGCAACCGACACCGCTCTTGCGGCCTGCCAGCACACCACCGACGTCGAGGGCGACCTTCTCAAGCGCCCGAGCAGAAGTGGCAATGACGGCTACGGCGAACGCAACCTCGAGGGGTACCAGAATGAAAAAGCAGTCGTCACAACAAGCGCTCCTGGAGGCTGAGAAGGAGGTGCCGGACCTACAGGCCTCCCTGCGGTTCCTGCAAGCTAAGGAGCTGATACCAGTGGGAACCCTCGCCTTAACGGGCGAGGCGCTAGTCACCGGACTTGTGCACTTTGCGCTCGCCGCTCCCACCGGCCCCCTCGCTAGACAGGGCCTGCTCGCTTTCGCCTCTCTCGCGCGCGAGATCCTCGCCGATCGGGTACAATCCACCGTCAGCGAGCTAGTGCTGGAACGGGCAGAAGACCAGCTCCGCCTTCGGCTGGACCATCACACGTCACATGTCGAAGATCGCGTCGCCGACTTTGCAGCGACTATCGAAAAACTTAAACAGGAGGTTGGTGGTTGCATGGAGGAGCTACGGGAAGCGTGTGCTGGGGTTAGGGAGGCAGAGGGGGCACTGGGGATCGCTCGGGAAGGGCTGAGGGAAGCAGCAACGCAAGCGCAGGCCCATGGTACGTCCGCCCACCCCACCCCATCTCGAACCATTGATTCGGCCCCAGTGCGCGTCCGCCGCGCAGCCACGTTGGCAGACCTACTTCAACGGCAGGTGCTGGTGAGGGGAGTCACTCTCCGCGCGGAGGATGGGGAAACCATGACGGAAGCGGCTCTGCGCGATCGCACCCGCCGGGCTATCAGTGAACTCGAGCGTAGTGGGCTGGCCCCCCCGGGAGATGGCATGCTCGAGGCCGTTAGGATTCTTCAGCATGGGGACGTAGTCTTCACCTTCTCCAGCCGCGAACTCGCCCGATGGATTCACAGCCCAGATGTTGCGGGCCCGTTCGCGCGCAAGATAGGTATGTCGGCTCGTCTCATTGGGCGCACTTACCGTCTGGTCGCCGAGCGCGTCCCGGTCGCCTTCGACCCCCAGGATGAGGCTGCACTCCGTGCACTCGAAGACAAGAACAGGCTGCCCCGGAACGCCGTCGCTCGCGCGGACTGGATCAAGCCCCCACAACGTCGCTTCGCTGGCCAGCGCACCGCCTTCCTAATGCTCACCATGTCGGGCATTAAGGAAGCTAACGCCGCCATCGCTGGCCTCGTCATTGCGGGCCGCCGAGTGCTAGTACGCCGCGACTACGACGAGCCCAAGAGGTGCTCGCGGTGTCAGGAGTACGCTGGCCATTTCGCCAAGGACTGCAAGGCCGTGGTCGACACCTGCGCGAACTGCGCGGGCGAGCACCCAACGGCGCAGTGCGGGGTGGCAGGCGACCCACTCAAGTACCGCTGCGCGAACTGCAAGGAAGACGGTCACGCGGCTTGGGACCGAGCCTGCCCGGCTCTGCGCGCCCGGGTGAGCTCACACTTCCACCGTAAAGCTGACAGCGGGTTTCGTTTCTTCGTCACCAGTGAACCGGAAACTTGGGTCTCGGAAGAGGAGGAGCTAGCAAGGGCCCCGCCCCCGCCGACTTTTGAGCTCCAGCCTCGCCGCCGCACTGACGACGCCGTCGCGGCGCCGCGCGCTTCTCAGCAGGCCACACTAGATACCTTCTACACCACCTCCGGGCAGCTGGCTCCCCGCGCCTCTCGCCAATGAACAGCAACACCCTGCAACCCCTACGCATCTGGCAGCAAAACCTTAACAAGTCTGGTCGTGCCCAGCTCGACCTCATCAACGACTCCGCCCTTGTCGACCATGACTTTCTCGCCCTCCAGGAGCCTTACCTGAACCCCGTCAACCTGACTTCTAGTACGTCTCACTGGCGAGTTGTCTACCCGACCGTCCACGGGACAGATGGCGCAGCGCGCACCCGCTCCGTAATCCTCGTTAACAAGCGGCTTTCAACCAACACCTGGAGCCCGATAGCGGTCCCGCACCCGGACGTCACGGCGGTCTCTGTTCAGTCAGCGGAGTCGACAATATTCATCTTCAACCTCTACGTGGACGGTGGGAGTGACTCGGCGCTACATGCGGCCTCGCGGGCGGCGGAGCGTACGCTGGGTGGCGGAAACGGCACACCGAAGCACCTAGTCTGGCTAGGCGACTTCAACCGACATCATCCCACCTGGGACCACCCCGCCAACCATCACCTCTTCACGGCGGACTCCCTGCGCCGGGCGGAAACTTTGATCGGGATGTTGGACCACCTCGACCTGCAGCAGACTCTCCCACAGGGCATCCCAACGCTCGAAGCCTCGCGCAGCAAGACTCTCACCCGCCCCGACAACGTCTTCTGCACGCCGGGTATTGCAGAAGGCCTCCGAACCTGCAGGGTTTGGCCTGAGAAGCGCCCGACAAAGACTGACCACTTCCCTATTCAGATCATTTTTGACATCCCCACCACTGCGGCAACCCGGCGCCCGCGACGCGATTTCCGCCGTGTCGACTGGGAGGCTTTCGAGCGCGCGCTCGCGGAGCGGCTGGACGCTCGTCACTTCCCTTCCTGCATCCGCTCCACAGCCTGCTACGACATAGTGCTGAACCAGCTGATGGAGGACTTGCAGAACACCATAGCGGACAATGTCCCGGTGACAGTGGACGCGCCCTACGCGAAGCGGTGGTGGTCCGCGGAGCTCGCCACGATGCGCAAGGAGAAGGAGCGTCTCGCGCGGGTGGCTTTTCGCTTCCGCGACCTGCCCGCGCACCCAGCACACGCTGAGTACCGTCGGTTTCGAAACAAGTACGCTGACCACATCACAGCAGCCAAGAGCGACTTCTGGAAAGCATGGATAGACTCGATTGACGGAAAAACAATTTGGGACGCTAACCGCTTCCTCAAGAAGGGCGCGACGGATGGCGGCGGGGCACGCATCCCGCCTATACGGGCGGCACGACCGGACGGGAGCGCGCGTGCGCTTACTTCCAACGAGGACAAGAGCGCCGAATTTCACCGCACCTTTTTCCTCCCACCGAGTGGGGCACCGATCCCCGCCGGACCATACCCTAAGCCCAGGTTCGAATTCAAGCCCATTACTGACACCCAGATCCGGCGCGCCATCAAGGCTCTCCGCGCGTTCAAGGCGCCAGGCCCGGACGCCGTCCCCAATGAGGTGTACAAGCACTGCGCCGGGCCTCTGGTACCAGTGCTAGGTTCCCTTTTTCGCGCAACGTTCACGCTCGGGTACTACCCGGAGCGCTGGAAAGTCTCGGACACGGTCGTACTCCAAAAGCCTGGCAAGGGTGACTACACGGTGGCGAAGGCCTGGCGCCCAATCGCTCTCCTCAACTGCATCTCAAAGATCCTGTCGCGGTGCGTCGCTGACGTTCTGGTTTACGAGGCTGAACAGAAAGGCCTGCTCGCCGACATGCAGTTCGGTGGGCGGGCAGGTCGCACCACGACAGACTCGATTCACCTCGTCACCAAGCTCATCAAAGACGCGTGGCGACGCCACCAGGCTGCCTCGGTGGTCTTCCTCGACATCAAGTCTGCCTTCCCGGCGGCCTCTCCAGACAGGCTCTACCACGACCTGCGCACTCGGGGAGTCCCCGCGGAGTACGTCGACTGGCTCCGGGTCAAGCTCACCGGACGTTCAACGCGCCTCCACTTCGACGATTTCTCCTCAACCCGTTTCGACGTCCTGAGCGGCATCGATCAGGGCTGCCCATTATCAGTCATTCTCTATGCCTTTTACAATTCTGACTTGATTGACAGTGCAAACACCAAGGAGGGCGAGCACGCTGTGGGTTCCATGGATGACGTCGCTCTGGTCGTGACGGGCAAGACCTTTGCAGTCTGCCACGAGCGGGTGCGGCACTTTATGGATCGGAAAGGGGGGGCGCAGGACTGGTCGCGATCGCACAACTCCGCCTTCTCGCTCGACAAATTCGCACTGATCAACTGCAAGTCTCAACCAAAGCGTATCGGCCTGGGACCAGCGCTCAGGCTCTCCGATGGCACCGTTATCATGCCCACTGACCACCACCGCTTCCTGGGGGTCCTTATTGATCAAGGCCTCCGGTTCAAGCAACATACCGCTTCCGCCTACGCGAAGGGCAGCCGGCTGGTCTCACAGATCAGGCGGCTCGCTAAGGCGCGCAACGGCCTCACCCTGGCGGTCGTTCGGCAGCTCTACCTCGCAGTGGTGATCCCCAGCATGCTGTACGCCGCTGACACATTCCTCACCCCCATCAGGATGCTCCCCGGCCACTCCCGCAAGCACGGCTCGGTAGGGCAGGTGCGCCGCCTCGCCATGGTCCAGCGGCAGGCCTTGATTGCAATGACCGGCGCACTGCGCTCGGCACCCTCTGACGCGCTCGCGGCGCACGCCCAGCTGCTCCCCTTCGACCTCCTTGTCGACAGGGTGTGCCAGCGGGCCGCAGTCCGGCTATGCGCCCTCCCCAAGTCTCACCCACTGGCGTCACACGTGGCTCGCGCGGGCCGCCTTTTTGTCAGGTCGCACCGCTCACCTCTACACGAGCTTCTGGACGCCTACCGTCCCTGGCTCGACATCGCGCACACGGAGCGGGTCCGCCCTGTGCGACTCCACCCGCGGTGGACACCGCGGCACCAGGTCCACATCACCCGCGGCAAAGAGGCGGCGGCAGCGGACGACGTACGGTGGGCGCAGGATGGTGCCTACCGTATTTACACTGATGGCTCCGACTGCGACGGCGGAGTGGGGGCGGCCGCCCTGCTCTATCACCCAGAGCGGGAGGAGCCCGACGTTCTTCGTCTCCACCTTGGCCCTTCCACCCGACACACAGTCTACGAGGCCGAGATCGCGGCCACGATCCTTGGCATGGAGCTCCTACGGCGTGCGCGCCTCTGCACGCACTTGGCGTCCATCGGGCTGGACAATATGGCGGCACTTCAGGCTACCGCGCTACGTACCCCGGGCCCTGCTCGCTACCTTACTGACATTTTCCACGCAGCAGTGCGCGAACTCAAGCGCACCAGGCCACACCTGCGCCTTACGCTGCGGTGGGTCCCGGGGCACGTGGAGGTACCAGGAAACGAGGCCGCAGACGAAGTGGCAAAGGAGGCGGCACGGGGGGACTCATCCCCCCCCGAGGAGCTCCCCAAAGCCCTGCGCAAGCGGCTCCCGCTCAGCACGTCGCGGGCGCGTCAGAACTTCGCACACGAACTAGACCAGAGAGCGGCCGCGCGATGGCGGACGTCGCCCCGCGGCCTTCGGTTTCAAGACATTGACAAGACTCTCCCCTCCAAGAAATACGCGGCCCTCGTGGCGCTGCTCCCCCGACGGCATGCCAACTTACTCGTTCAACTCCGCACTAACCACGTTCCCCTACAGGCACACCTGGCGAGAATCGGGAAGGCCGAGTCCGCGCTGTGCCCAACATGCCACCATGAGCCGGAAACGGTAGTGCACTACCTCCTGGCGTGCCCGACATACACCCTTCACCGCGCCGTGCACTTCCGACCGCTCGGTTTCTCTGGGCGCAACCTCACCACCCTCCTCAACACGAAAGACGCACTCCGGCCACTTTTCGCCTACGTCAACGGGACCGGCCGCCTGCGCACGGTGGTCGGCACCCTCACTGGGCCCCGCGCGGGATACCCGGCCAGCGACGACGGCGAGGGCGACAGTAGCGGTAGCTGATCGGGGTGCTGCGCGACCCGCGGGGGTGGCGGCCCCCCCCTCGGCCCCCTTCTCCCCCCCTACCCGGCTCCCAGTCTCTTTCCATCCCCGCGCATCTGGCGCGCCTCAGGCCTGCTTTTCTTTCTGTCATGTATTGACTCGCAGGGGACACCGCGGCCATAATATCCGCGTAGGGGCCGGGGGAGTTCCGACGCCGCTGCGGTGTCTGCCCGGCGCGCGTACCCCCTCCGTAGCAAGAGGCTGAGCCCAGCAGTGCCCGCACTGCCCAAAAGTGCGGAGGGTTTAGAACCCGGTGCCCTGCCGTCCGCGGCCGGCGCGGTTGGCGCGGTGCCACCCTTAGATAGTATTTCCCCTGTTTTACCGTGACCTATACTACCTCTCCTCGGCCTCGGTCCTCTAATTACACCATCATACTATTGTACCGGCGGCGGCCCTCACGGCTGCTGCCACCTCTCTCTCATCCCTACACATGTTTTGCCTATCCCCTGCCCCCTCCCGCGTTGTAGTAACCTGTTGGTATCGCCTACCATAGGGCTCGGCCCTCGAGGGCAATAAACGAGGATTCAAAAAAAAAAAAAAAAAAAAAAAAAACAGTTTGCGAACGCGCACCTCGACGCGCGTCGCGTGACGCTTGAACCGCACGACGACATCATGACGCGCACACGCATATACTCCCCACTTGACACACCATCTCCGCGCACCTTGCTCCAAGGCGTTCAATGCGGCAAGGAAGCTGACCTTTGGCGCATATGTGTTTCTTCTGCGTTCCCATTCGTGACCGATGAACTGGTAGGACATGGTCCGGCAATGAGATTGGTCGACGGAGTCTGTATGTTCACAAGGAACACTGCTTCGCCGTGCAGCGAGATGTCCGGCATGTGTGCTTCGATAGATGGGCACGGAGGGAGGGTTTTGCGGGACGGACAAGCCGTCTGTCAAGAAATGTGGAGATTGGTGAGTGGAAGAGAGTAAGGTGGGTGCCGCTTCTAGTTGAGTGCCCGTGGCAAGGGACGCCCTGCTTCAAGTTTCTACGTGGGAGGGGTTTCATTCAGTCCGGAGTGCGTGCCTCCGATTACGGTGTCTGGTATGTATGCCGGTAAGAACAACTTTGAGCCTGTATCAAAGTTGCAACCTCGACGTATACGGCTCTCGCTTCCGCGTCTTGTACCAAATTGCGCGCGTCCCCCAGCCCCGCTATCAACCAGGACACCTATAAGTAGGTCTCAGCACGATGGTATTCGAAGCTAAAGCCAAGCCCCTTTCACCCATCTGATCAGGACTCCGGTATACCTATCGACAACATGTCATCTCAGGAATATGCCCGAAAGAGTCTACATCTCCTCCATTCTCCTCTGTTTTCCAGCCCGGTCCATTCTCTGAATCGTCACGATCGTGCATTGCTTTCTTACAAGAAGGCCCAAGCGATCGGCTTGACCTACAGTAAGCCTTCCCTCCACAGTAGTGGTGTAAGCACCGGCTGACCTTGATGGCATTGCGCAGAGTTGACCATCGACGACTTGACATCGCTCTCACCACGATTTTGGGAGCTTCACAATGACCCGATCGTGCTTCTGGACGGCGCCGCTATGACCCTTCTCACCATCCAGTACAACCTCTGCGCGGGGACCATCGCGCGTTACGCGGCTCACCGCCCCGAGTTGGTCGCTCTCGTAGAGGACGTCTTACAATACCGTAAACAGTACGTGTTCGGCTCGTTCCCTGGGCCACCTGAAGCCCTGCTGATCGAGGTCTTCAGTGGCCAGTTTATGTTGACAGAGCTTGGACATGGTCTCGACGTGGCCAACCTGGAGACGACAGCGACGCTGCTCCCATCGGGAGAGTTCGTGCTGAACTCGCCGACCCCGAGCGCCGCGAAGTAGGCCGCTACATCTGAATTCTGTGAACGGCTCATGACATCGCCGTGACAGATACATGCCGCCTACCGTCCCAGCGGGCTTGCCGTGCATCGCAGTCGTCTTTGCCAAACTCGTCGTCAACGGGCAGGACCGTGGGCACCGGCCGTTCATCGTCTCGCTCAACGACGGACAGCAGATGTGCGCCGGCGTGCAGTCCAGGTACGCCGCGCCAGCCTCTCGTCGGCTCCGTGCGTTCACCCACCCACCCACTCACTCACTCACTCGCACGCGTATGCGCCGCCGTCCCTCCTGAAGGCCGCTCCCCTTCCGCGGCGAGTCGAATCCGATCATGCACTCCCTCACCACGTTCCGCAACGTGCGCCTGCCCCGGGGCGCGCTCCTCGGGTCGCTCGACGCGCCCGCCGACGCGCACGCGAACCTGCTGGACGCGATCCACCGCGTCGCGATCGGGACCATCGCCATCGGGTGCCTGACGCTTCCCGGCCTGCAATGCGCGGCGACGATCGGCGCGATGTACTCGCTGCGGCGCCAGGTCGGGAGCGCGGCGGGGCGCACGCCCGTGCTGGTGTTCCGCACGCAGCACGCGCCGGTTCTCGCGGCGGCGGCGGACGCGTTCGTGACGCGGGCGCTGCAGCGCTGGGCGATCGAGCGGTTCTGCGACGCGCGCAGCGACGGGCGCGTCCGGCACGCGATCGCGGCGGTGTTCAAGAGCGTGATGGTGCAGCATTCGCAGCGGGCGACGCTCGCGGTGTCGGAGCGGTGTGGTGCGCAGGGGATGTTCGCGCACAACATGCTCACTGCGCTCCACGTGAGTCTCGCCTCCGCGCGCGCGGTCATGGCGGTGAACGCACTCCCAGTTCTGACGAGAGCACTTTCGGTTTGCAGGGCGAGGTGCGCGGACTTGCTATCGCGGAGGGCGACGTGCTCGGGCTGTCGATTCGTGAGTCTCTCGTGCCATCGTACGGCTCGCACTCACCGTGGCGTCGCGCAGGGCTGGTGAACGAACTCCTCCTGGGGCGGTACGCGCTGCCGCCGCCCGCGGACCCGGACTCCCTGCTCGCGCGGCACGAGGCGGGCCTCTTCGCGGAGCTGCGCAGCACGATCGCAGGGATCGGGAGCCGCCGCGGCGAGGCCGTCAACCGCCTGATCCTCCCGCGCTGCCTCCCGACGATGGAGGCGGTCGGCCACCGCATGGCGTACGACGCGGCGCGCGCGCAGGGCGTGCGGCCCGCGCTCGTCGCGCTCTACGTCGCGAACGCGGTGAAGCAGGACCCGGCGTGGTACGCGGAGCACGCGGGCCTGGGGCGCGCGGCCCAGCGGGAGATGGAGACGCGCGCGCTGGACGAGGTGCTGCCTGTCTTGGGGGAGCTCGTGCAGGAGATGGACGTGTTCGGGTACGTGAACGCGCCGCTGGTGAGCGACGAGCGGTGGGACGCGTTCGTGGCCGGCCTCAGGACGTACGAGGGTACTGCGCGGGTGGACGCGTTGGGGCGGGAGGAGCGTGGTGGGATGCATGAGGTGGCCAGGTCTCATCTGTAGGTCAGGATCCTTGTGTTTGAAGCTGTGCTTCCGTGTTTGTGCCATGTCCTTGCTTGATTACCTGTTGTGTTCCACGCTAATAGCGCTATGCGGCTCGACTATTGTGATGCACCAGTAACCCATATATAATAGTACTCGTAACAAGCTCGAAGCTGCAGACATGCGCATGTACGAACGGGGAGGGGTGGCGCCGCTTATCGCCGTACACGCGTACGACGTAGCTAGCTTCTACATACACCACGACGAGTCGAGAACCCAATACACCAACGACCAGCTCGAACCAGTGCAGCCCGGGCGAGCTGGATGCGCCAACGAAAAAGCGCGGTACGGACGGCAGCGGACCAATCGCCGAGTTTGCAGACGTCCCGCTCTTCTAAAGCTAGCGCGAGATGTGCAGCACGTCTGGAGTCGTTGCCCGCGCCCGCGCTCTTCCCACACGCGTCTCCTCCTCAGCGTACTGCGTACTAGAGCGGGGATGGCGCGGGGGGGCAGGATGGGGGGTAGGGGGATGGGGGTGGCAGGGCCCATGTCCTCGCCGTGGCCGTGGCCGCCGCCAGCAGGAGGATCAATACATGTGCGCGAACACGGAGGGAAAGTGCAGCATCGGGTCGCGCATCGCCTGCAGAAACTCGGGCGAGAAGTGCTGCTGGCCGAACGTGAACTCGCCCTGCGGCACGCTCCGCCCCGCGCCCCCCGCGCCCCCCGCCCCCGTCGGCCCGTAACCCGCCCCCGGCAGAGCGCTGTGGGCGCCGTTCGGCGGTCCGGCGGCGCTCGCTGGGACGCCGCCGCCGTCGAGGCCGGACCACCAGGAGTCGTACCCGGGCATGTACCCCGTGAGGGGCGGCGCGGCGGCCGCTGCCGGTGTTTGCTGCGGGACGTAGTATCCTGCGCTCAGCGGTGGGTATGGTAGCTCTGGCGGCTGGACGGGCACGTGCGCGGGGATCGCGTGAGGTGGTGCTGGTGCCGGGAGTGGCGGTGCCGGGAGTGGCGGTGGTATTTGGGGGGGCGGGAGCGTTGTGTACGGAACGAGGGGCGCGGGCGCGGGGACGGTGGACGGGCGCGGCTGGGCGTCGTAGGGAGGGGGGTCCAGGGCGAACGCGACCTGTGCAGTGCGTTTTTGGCGCCGATCGCTGGGGGCGGGCGCCGAGGACGGGGGATAGGCGCGGTCGACGTTCACTTTGGCGTTCTGGATGAGATGGCGGACTCGCAGCGCGCTCGCCCAGGTGGCCTGACGCGGGGCGTGTGGTTTGAATGCTAGTGGCGGTGGCAGAGGAGCGCGGGGAGGGCGGGGGATGCTTACCTCCATGCCGCTCAGCGCGGCTATACATTTTTGGAGGCCCACGCTTGCTTGTGCTTCCAGTGGCTTGTACTTTACTGCATATCAGAGTGAGTCAGTCCCCGCTCATATTGTGCTGGGCAGAGCATGCGTACGTGTGATGACGTGCGTTATTCTGCATTAGGCGTCAGCCATCGAAGCGCCTTGTAGGCGAAGGGGAAGAACGTACCCAGCAGCCTGTATGCAGTTCGCTAGATACGGCGGTGCCCAACGCATATCATACTTGTCATGATAGAGCATAGCTACGATATATAAGGGGGGGAGGGGGGGAGGGGAGGAAACTCAATCAGCGCCCTTGGACCCCCGAGGCGAGGCCGCGGGCAAGCACGTACCAAACGACGCGACCTGGTTCGCGGCACCCTGGCAGATGTCGTAGGACTCCCAAGGGATCGGATCGGGGTCGAGCGAGGGCGAACCTGCCCGTGCGAGGCTGCGAGGCAGACAGACGCGTCAGCACCACGAACCACCCGGCGAGACTGCACGCGGGGCACGCACTCTTCTCCCTTGGGGATGCTGC
The DNA here is from genome assembly GCA_022606055.1 of Trametes gibbosa. Lineage (NCBI taxonomy): Eukaryota > Fungi > Basidiomycota > Agaricomycetes > Polyporales > Polyporaceae > Trametes > Trametes gibbosa. Next base: position 72,151 of record JABYQJ010000073.1, on the reverse strand, counting down.
GCGCACGAGCGGACGAGCGGGCGGGCGGGCGGGCGGGGGGGTCAATGGGCCGAGACGACGGAAAGACGGTCGGGACACTCACAACGGCCGGTGCAGCAGAAGCACTCCCGCCCAATACTGGATGTGCATGGCGAGGATGTGCGGGGCCGGGCATGGGCGGGTGCTCGCGGCCGGGCTGTACTTCATGGGCTCGGGCAGGTCGAGGACCCACTGCAATAGGCGACTGTTCAGCTCCTCGCGCAGGGCGCGGGGAGGGGTCGCGTACGCGCGCGAGACGCGGTAGATCTTCTTGAGCACGTCTCCGAGGATGATGTCTTTTCGTGGCGAGGACCGTGTTGGGGGATCAGGGTGTGTGCGAGGGAAGGAAAGATTGGCGGACGTACAGAGCGAGGATATGTGCCGGAGATAGCCTGTGTGGCATGCGGGCACGGGCGGGACGCTCCCGTGACGCGGATCGAGGAGGGAGGGCTGCCACACGCGGTCTGCGTCGTCCTAGGAGCCGATAGTATCTCAACAACGCGTGCAGCAGCATGGACGTGCGTACACACCAACGGGATCTCTGGCAGAGGCGTGGAGAACTCGCCCTCGTGGATCGAGACCGTCCGTCCCAAGAAGAGCGCGGAGAACCTGCAGCGAGCGGGGGATGAGCGACCGATCAGGGCGCGCACGAGCGGCGCGGCATACTTGTCTGCGATGCAACACCCCCACCATATCCGCTTCCGGATCTCCTGCTCCTTCGGAGCGAAGAGCTCGCGCCCGTTGTGCATCCATTTCTCGGGGTTCCGGTTGAGACCGAGGTCCAGCGCCTGTAAGCGAGCTCAGCATCTTGTCGCGGGGCGCGCTCTCGCAAAAACGCCATACCATCCGCAGCGCCATGCCTGCAAGGACGGACGCACACGTGAGCGCGGCGCGAAAAAGCCAGGGGGAAGACGCGCCGAGTCACCTGTGTGCAGCCACCCCTCCTCCAGGCTCGCTGCGACGGAAGCGGATTTCGCGTCAGGGGGTCGTGCGCTGCCTGACTCCACATCCCAGCCCGAGTCCGCACGTACCGATTCCGAACTCCCGGAGGCCGAGGAGGACGAGCGCCTGCACGGTCGACGACCGGCTCTGGTGGTACGTCGTGTCCAGGATGCGGCGCGCGCAGGCGGCGTAGTCGCTCGCGCGCGCGCCGCCGCTCATCGCCGCGTTCGTGCGGGTGGGGGCCTCGAGCGCGTCGAGGTACGTCGCCGCGTAGGCATAGATGGCGAAGAGGAGGAGCTTGGAGAGCTTCTGGGGGAACTCGGGCCGGACGTCGGCGCTGGTGGGCGGGGCGGAGGGACGTTCGGGCTCGGGGTAGCTGCGCGGCGGACGGGGTTGTGAGGACGTGCGGACGTTGCGGGAACGCGCGCCGGACTTACCCGTATTTCCTGGACGTGGGGCGGGGGAAAGATGGATGTGAGACGTGAGACGCTCGCGAGGGGGAGAAGGACGAACATCATCTGATACTGCTCCCTGAACGCGTCTTCGTCGACAATCGGCACAGCGGGGTTCACGTATGCAAAGAAGATGTCCACGAGGCGGTCTTGTACGTGAAACGGGGGCAGCGGCACGTCGGGCTCCATACGCGTGTCGGGGAGTCGCCGGCCGTCGGCGCCCCACAGATTAGCCATGGGGAAGTTCCTGGGAAGAGCGTGGTCAGGACTGCTGGAGGACGGGGAGGCGGCGACGAACGGCTACCATATGCCTTGGAGGTTTCGCTTGTCTGTTCGCTCGGTCTGCACCAGGAACTGCAAGCCGCACGAGTTCCCGTGGTACCGGACCTCCCTGTTTTCGTCGATGGACAGGTTGCCGAACGCGTCCGCACAATCGTCCAGGTCCTCGTCCTCCTCTGGTGCGCAGGGCTCAGCCACAGGAAGCGCGCGACCGCGAATCGGCGGGACGACGCACCTTGCTGAGAAGACGACAGCCGACTGAGGCTGGAGTACGACGCCGAGAGCGCCGCCAGTACGGGGGGCGTGTCGTAGAGCCTCCGCCGCGATCGCGGCGGCTCCGACATCACGGCCTCGTCCCCCTGGCTCGAGGTAGCGGTGGCGATGGGAGAGGGCGCAGAGTGCGGGGTCGAGGAGCCTGCGCCGCCGAACGACCGCGCGAGGCGCTCGGACAGCCGGTCCTGCCACAGCAGCGTCGGCCTCGTAGTCTGGATCATGGGGTCTTGCCAAGTCGGCGTTGGTTGTGCGCGCGCGCTCGGAAAGCCGGGCGTGGGGGGGAAGGGGGGGAGGGGGAGGAGGGGGGGGGAGGGGGCTTACCTCTGGCGATGACGTTCTCTATCACGTTCTCGCGCGTCGCGCGGGACTCGCGGCGGGAGCGGTGGCTCTGGGGCTTGGGGCGCTCGGCGACGATGGAGGTGAAGAAGTTGTCCTTTGTCGTGTCGTAAGCACGCTTCTCGCGCCCGGTCCTTCCCTGTCTCGGATAGGGTGCGTATAGCCCGGAGCGTCTCTCACGACGGACGGGGGCGGGCGACTCACGAATGGACCGGTGTCGACGGTGTCGAGGATGTGCGCCGCGAGCTCGTCCTTGGCGAGCTCGTCGATGACGGAGCGCGTGCGCGGGTCTGGGGAGGTCATGACCGCGGCGAGGACGCTCTCCACTTGGTGCAAGCGGTGTTCCAGCGCTTGGATGTAGCCCTTTGGAGGGCCCCTGCGGAAGCTGGGCGCTATGGTGTGGTGTGAGCGTGCGATATCGGACGTTTGCTGCGTTCGCGTACCGGTGTATGTGCACTCTGTGGGGTTGCGGCGGAGCGTCAGGAGGCGGCGGCGGCAGCGCGGGTACGTGTTGAGAGTGGAGGAGAGAGATGCGCACCGGCTCCTATCAGCGCGCACGACTTGCACGGCTCGCCCTCTTCGGGGGCTGGCTGGCATTTGCTTTTCGACCTCCTGCACCTATCGCACGCTGACGAGGGTGAATGTGTGTGAGCCACGATGTGGGCGGCGGCGATGCGGGGGGAGGGAGCGTGCCTTTTGCGCTCCTCTGTGGCTTGCCGGTGGAGGGTCCGGCAGCGACGAATTCATCGTCGGACCGTGGCTGCGAGAAGCTGCCCGTGCCCGAGGTGTCCATGTGTGGGGTAGGAGGCTGAATTTGTGGCACAACGCTCACGGGTTCGGGGGGGGGGGGGGCACCGCGATGGCGGAGAAGGGAATCGGCACTGAGGCTGGAGTTGTACCTTGTAGGTCCACGGTGGGTCCAGCCGAGAGGGAAGGAGGGGGATGGTGTTTGTGCTCGGTGTCGACGTCGCGGTCCCTGAACGGTCACGGTCTTCCTCTTAGCGAGAAAGGTCGGGGCGCGGGTCTGAGTGGACGCGGGGCCGGGTCGGGAGATGCCGGGCAGTCCTTGCGCTGCGTGGGCGGATGCGACCGACGGCGTCGTGCAGAGAGCAGGACGGCTCGTGTGTGTACCAGCACGGGTGGTTGCGACGGACGTCGTGTGTCCGTCGAGGAGGGAGGGTTGGGTCGAGGAGGGAGGGTGGACGAGATATATCAGCGAGGGGCGAGCTTCGAGTGGCGAGCCGTCCATCGCCTGCGAGGCGTCACGGTCTCTACCCCCGGGCCCAGACAGAAGGCGAGCACCCGGAGGAAAGTCGCCAAGGGACAGCCCCTCCGAGGGTCCGAGAGGGAGAGTGCACGGCGCGCACTCGCCAGCCTGCCCGCGCGCGCGAGGTCATGCGGACGCTCGCGGGAGCTGCACGCCATCGGCATCACCGAACTGCGCTCCTTTCCCGACCCACGCCGAGCTTGGCGCGGCGTGCTCTGATGCGCTCGCTCACGCCCACGTACATGGATTCCATTCGGTTCAGTATTAAGAGCAGGCGGTACAGTACACAGCGACAGACCCAAAGCAGACAGCGCACGAACAGAGAGAGAGAGAGAGAGAGAGAGAGAGAGTCCCATGACCCCCCCGTCCGAGAACGCCTCAGAAATACAGCCCGACCCACTTCTGCGCCCTGACCAGCATCCTGTCCACGCCCTCGGGGCTGCCCACGTACGGCAGCGCGCCATCCCGCCCGGACGCGTTCTGCAGGCCCGTCGTGGAGAACGCCTTGGCGGCGAGGTCGACCGTGCCGTTGAAGCCCGCGTCGCGGTAGGTGAGGTACACGTCCCCGCCCATGGACGTGTGGTGGGTCGCGTCGATCGGGCGGTGCGCGAGGCCCGCGCCCGCGCGCGCGACCCACGTCACGTCTGCGCGCCCGGCGCCGGTGGAGGTGAGGAGGCGGGCGGGGGCGGGCGGCTGTGCGCTGGAGGGCGCGGGGTGGACGCGCACGCTGAGGGCGGCGTCGCCGCTCTGGGTGACGAGGGAGAGGTGGTCGACGAGGGTGAGGGCGCCTGCGAGCCAGCCGCGGGTGAGGTGGAGGTTCATCGTGCGGGCGTGCATGCCGGGGGCGGGGAGGAGGAGCACGCGGGGGTCGAGCGTGTACATGCTCACGGAGAGCTTGTCGAGCGCGAAGGCGGAGTCGGGGTCGAACTTGATGTGCGTGAGCGCGTGCGCCTGGACGTGCAGCGTGCGCAGGGCCGGGGGCAGGAAGATCGTCGCGTCAAAGCGCATGCAGGCGGAGGACGGGAGGTCGCTCGGCGTGACCAGCTGCAGGCGGCTGTTGCGCAGGTGGTCTTGGACGTCCTCGGGCGAGGGGTAGTCGAGCGTGACGGCGTCGAAGAGCGCCGCGTCGTCGCTGCGGAGCGTGAGCTCGTAGCGGATCGTGTTCAGGTCCGGGGAGCCCTGCACGAGCACGATCGTCCCCACGGCGTCTCCGCGCACGTCGAGGGAGTGGTCGTCCTTGTTCAGGCCGACGGGGATGTCGATGTCGAGCTTCGTTCCGTTGTACAGGTGCTGCGCGTCCGCGCACCCCAAGGAGGTGCTGAACTCGGGCATGCCCTCCAGACCGGTACTCGGCTTGGGCTGCGTCGGCGTGACGGCGAACGGACGGGGGCGGGCGCGGGCGTGGTAAGTCCGATGGCCCGGCTTGTGCACGTTGCGCAGCACGTACCTTGGCAGCCGATATGGCGAGTCTGACGGCCTGGTATCCTAGGAAGAGAAGGACAACGATCCCGAATGCCTTCCAGAAGAGGCCGCAGCTGGAGGCGCGGTGAGCATCTCCGCGGGGGGTGGGCACGTACCGACAGAGACCGTGAGCGACGTACCGCATTCCGCAGCACATGCAGCAGTCCGTCTTGCGCTGCTGTTTCGGGCGGGCGCTCGGGAGGGTGGTGTCGAGCAGAGAGGCGCCGTCTGCGGCTTCCTCGTCGAGGTTCGCGGTTTGGAGCGCGACGGGGCCGTGGCGGAGCGCGTCGTCATCGCTGGGGAGATGTGCGTCTGTCGGACTGGGGGTCAGCACTGTACGGCCGATACGGACCTTGGCCGCTTGGGTTTGCGCGCGCAGAGGGGGGGTTGGGAGGATACGGACAGTTGTCGTGCTGCTCCTTGAGGTTGAGTGCGGTCATGACCGCACCGACCGTTCCCCAGAAGGTGAGCCCACGCGCGAGCCGGTCGCCGAAGCGGCGAGACATGTTTTCCCAAAGCGAGAGAGAGGAGGGTGGGGACGAGGAAGGAGAGAAGGGATGGGCAGGGCGAGTGCGGGGGCTTGGGATGTTTTGTATGGGCGACTGCGACTGCGCGTCCTGATCGAGTCCGCGCGTTCCGTCGGGCGGAATGGACGGTCGTCTGGGCCTGTCTGTATTATAATACTAATACTACTAGTGTCATACTACTACTACCAGTCTAACACTACTACTGCTAGTGTCGGTACCGCGCAGGCGTGTGAGCCCGCCCATGCAACTCAGCCACGGCCAGCTGCAGCCTGCAGGTCCCGCGATCGTCGCATTGGGACATCAATGACTCGTGCTTCAGATGCAGAAACCCAGGGGAGACGAGGACCCCCGGCACTGCGGGACCACCATCCACTGCCGGGGTCCTGTCATGCTCGTACGGTCACTCTACATACTTACAATTCAAGTCGTATCAGAGGTACGCACACGTGACCGCGTTCCTTGATATAAACGAATGTACTCCAACACCGGGCGCACGGGTCAGACTGCCAGGCAACCCCGGTGACCCTCGTGCGTCTTGAAGCTCGCACCCGCGAACGCATCCCGACGTTTCGTCGTTCACATGTAATCTCTCCCTTCCCAAACAGAGAGGAGGCACACCGCACGCGTCTCTCCGTCCGCAGCGCTGCCGTCCCCGAGCGCGCCCTAGACAGCACACGTCAACCTTGCTTTAGCTTTGGCTTTAGGAGCAGGCGGCGGCGGTGCTAGGAAGCGAAACGGAGACGGGACGCGTTCATCGTAGGACGGATCGTATCGTACAGCCCTCACGGCGCTTCGTAAGACTACAGGACAGGCACAGACACGGAATGCGAGAGGGCGAGAGGCCCCGGCTAAGGCGTCCTCACCACTTTTGCGGGCTGTGTGGGAGGAGGCGTCAGCTGACCCGCCCTTGTCCTTGTCCCTGTCCCTGTCCTTGATGGAGCAGGGGGAAATGGGAGGGGAGGAGAGGGGAAGGGGGGAAGGGGGGAAGGGGGGAAGGGGGGAAGGGGGGAAGGGGGGAAGGACACTCACCCAAAGGACGCACCCGGGGCGAGGTTGACGAGCGGGGCGGCGGCGCCGTCTGCGTTGTTGAACGAGACGGTGTTCCCCCACCAGACCTGGATGGTGTCCTTCCCGATGGTGCCGTTCGCGGGGTACTGCAGGATGAAGAAGACGAGGATCGCGGAGACGGCGACGCCCGAGTCCAGCGCGGCGGAGAGCACGTCTGTATCGCGCACGGGCGTTCAGCGGGGTAGACGGGCGCGGAAGAAGAGAGGGGGAGGGGGGGGAGGGGGGGGAGGAAAGGAAAGGAAAGGAAAGGACGGACAGTTGTACTTTGTCCACCACGAAAAGTGGCGCCGGCGGATGACGTAGTTGAAGACGAAGCCGACGATGGACCAGGGCACGTAGTTGAACGCGGTCGCGGGCGGGATCGCGCCCGTGCCGCTGAAGATGACCGGGAAGTTGATGTACTTGATCCACGAGTTCGGCCACTTGAGGCTGACGAGCCACCCGCCGACGGGGCACACGATCCCGATGATGAAGAAGAACACCAGTCCGCTGCGGTCCGGGGTGAGCTCCGTTGCGCGGCGGGCGCGGATGGCGCTGGGGGCGGGGCGGGGGGGGGGGGGGACTCACTAGTAGATCTGCCCGGGGGAGAACTGGCGGGCGGGACCGATGACGCCCCAGATGATCGACGCCGTGCCGAACACTTGCGTAGACGGGCACTGCGGTGCGATTCAGTACGGCAGAGGCGGCACTCCGACGCTGGCGACCTACGATGAAGCCGTCTGGCTGGTCGGGAGCGCAGAGGCCCTTGATGTGCGTGAACATCCACGCCTGCACGCCCAGCTGCACCGTGCCCGCGATGACCGTCGCGACGACCTGGGACCAGAACATCGGCCGCGGCGGGATCTTCATGTAGTGCCCGAGCTTGAAGTCGGACGCGAAGGTGAGCGCTTGGGCCATGGTGATGTAGCCCCAGGTCTTGAACATCATCATCGCGATGGGGCGCCCCGGGAGAGCGTAGCCGATGATGAGTTCCGTGACGACGCTGCGAGGCACTCGTCAGTTCGCGCTCGCCCGCCCGCTCTCCGCGAAAGCCACGTACTTCAGCCCGATCTGCTGGTTCGTGATGGCCTGGATCATGCCGATCGGGATGGTGTATAAGAACGCTATGGAGCGCGTCAGCGGCGTTCGACACACGAGCCGCGCGCGAGCCCACTCACAGATGATCAAAGCAAGCACGAACGCCCAGACGGGGAACTGGGTATTCCAGACCTCGATGGAGACGATGCCGAAGACGAACATCGTGACTGTCCCCCCACCCCGCATCAGTCGACGACGGCGTGCGACGCGGTGCACAGGCTGCGGTGCTCACTGAAGATGATGCCGTACCACCACTCCGGGACCTGCGGGTACTTGGACATCAGCCGCGCGTGGATGTCGGGCTGTTCGCTCATCGAGCGCCTCGACTGCACCCAGATCTGCTTGCGGAAGTACAGGAACGTGTGCGTGAGCGTGGCGGTGATCGACGCAAACGAGAGCCCGTAGGACATGGCGAAGGTCGTGGAGAGGAAGAGCGGGCTGTACGCCTCGTACTTGGCGACGTTGAGGCTCGCATCGTCGTTGATGATGCGCGAGACGTCGTACGTCTGGCCGAAGCGATCAAACGACGTGCGCGAGGATATCCTGTGCGTGCATGCTTAGATGCGGAGGTACGGGCGGATGCTGGCACGGGACGTACGGCATGAACTTGCTGTACCAGGCGTTGGTGTAGTAGAGGATGGGCGTAACAATCCCTACGTGACATCAGTACGAGGTTGTGGACCACGATAGACCACGTTCGCTTACAGAAGAAGAACACAAAGCCCGCGGCGATGTTTGCCTCAGCCCACCATGGCGTCGCAAGCGGTGACCCGATGTAGGCAATCTGGGCAATGCGTGAGTGTTGTGCCCTCGTAGTGTCCCGAGCATCTATACTTACTTGGGCCCAATCGAAGGTGATAAGCGACATCCCCTAGTGCCCGTGTCAGTCTCTGGGAACGGAAGACTCACGACCGCGCTCACCAAACCGCTGCTATACCCGAACAGCTGGTTGACGACGACGTTGTTCGGGGCGATCCAGCAGACCCAGTTGAAGAACGAAAGGGCCTGGAATATGTATCCGGGGAAGAAGTACCAGCACGTCGACCCGAGGAACGCGTAGAAGAAGAACCGCTCGCGGCTGATACCGCCGCGGTTGCCCATACCGGCGTACACCTGCGAGTGGAGGGTGTTGAAGAGCGCGCACGTCACCAGATTCGCGGGCCAGACTGCACGCGCACGCCGCCATGTGAGTCGCTAGAGTCTGAGGCGCTGGGGGAGGGCGCACGCACTCATCGACGGAGGCTGCACGAGGAAGCGGCGGGCGATGCCTCCGATGGAGAACCCGATCTGAGATTGGCAGCGTCGATGACGGCGTGAGGTTCGAGATCAAACTTTCTTGCTGCGGAAAACACCCACAAGTTGTGTGCTCATCACGATCATCCATTGGTCTGATGCGAGCGGTATCAGCGGTGCGCACCTCGTCGCGCGAAAGGCTAGACTCACAGCCGAAGGTGTAGATCTGGTTGTAATAGACCCGTTGGACCGCTACAATGTCGGTCTACAAGGCGTTAGCTCGAACATGTGCTGACGGAAACCCCGGGGCATACCGCATAAGCCGACCCCGAGCCCACACTGGCCATGATGGTGATAAGCACATGTTCCTTGACGTTGAAAGGACCAGGGTTGAGCGAAACGCCGAAGATCTTGACGTTCGGCAGGAATCGCGCCCATGCGCGACCGATGGGGAACGAGATCAGCTGTGCGACAATCTACGGAATCGGGCGTAAATATTCGGCAACGGTGCGGGTTGGCGAGCTCGTGGACGTACGCCGCTGACGGTCACACTGGGGAAGCGGAAGAAGAAGAACTGGTTCATGCCGGGGATGATTATCGCCCAAATGATACCAATCACCCAGACACGTAGGGATGAGACTGGCATGGATGGGTCGTCCGTGTTGGCTACGGCCGAACGGACCTCGGGGTAGGGGGAGTCATCCTCTATCCACCTCCGAGTAAGAGGAGGTTTTGCGAAAAATGAGGAGAGGATACGGACCGAAGAGGATGGCATCCTTGTCGATGTTCGGGTCATCAAAGTCTGCTACCACATCCTCCACCTTGAGCGCAACGCCTGAGGACGAACAAGGTCGGTACACAACTTGTGAGGCGAACCGACGGTGATCAAGGGTGCGTACGAGTTTTCTCGATATCGATTTTCTCCTTCTCCTCGATGGAGACAGAGCTCGAGCCGGAGCTCCTGCGCTCGTCCGTGGCAATGGGATCCATGGTAAGGCCGGGAGAGGGCTGCGGACGCAAACGTGGAGTCCTGGCGGGGTGAGTACTTGTACCCCGTTGTGGTGACGCGATAAGACACCACCCGCCATCCCGTTACAAGTGTATGTGTATGGGGCGTCCCTGGTGCCCGCCTTATCGACTGTGTGCCCCGCCGAGCATGAACCTTACACGAGGAGCACGCGCTTCTGCAACACTACCCCTTTGGCATCTCCACGGCCGCTTGGCTTTCTGTTTAGGTGCAGACAGTTAGGCAGGCTGTCTGCTGCATTGCGCTGCGAACCCCGCCGAGATGAGCCTGCGAACGGATACTAATTACGGATAGATAGGGTAGGTCGATGTATTCGAATCACGGTTTACTGTTCTCACCTGCACGCATTTCTCAAGGCCCTTCGCGCGTGAACTCGGGCTTCGGGGGAACGGTTTGCTTCTCCCGGGTAGCAGCCTATATTTACGAGTATGACATGTCAAATACAAGGGCGCAACAAATCGGCTGGAGACTCGCACCATCCGTTGACGGATTATTTACAGGACAATCGACATCGTTTCAGCGTATTGAGAGACTCGACATTGCAGCAGGGCAGAGGCTGCATGCCTCGCAATTAGAGAGGATAGAGGTGTGGGCTGAGGAAGGGGCGGGAGATTGGTTTGCGATGTTATTCCGCAGCACTGGGAGGAGTTCTAAAGATGGCGCACCAAGAGTAGACCCAGGTTTCTGGTCGCATGCGTTCCACAGCATGGGATTGGAAGCTTTCGTGTGCCTAATGTGCCTCATAGGGTCGGTATTTTTTGTCATGGCTATCATGGGCTCTGCGCACACGACATCGTATGTCATCCTCGGCCTACGGTGCCCCGATGGTATACCGTTTCCGCCTAGATCTAGATGCATTTATAAGTGCACCCCGCATACCCACCTATTGGGTTTGCTAAAACATTCCGGCGTGGAGCATATGGACATTCAACACGTCTTGCCCGAGTTCGCAGAGAATATTGCACTCCAGCCGTGTAGACATGATTCAGTGCATTCGTGCTTCCTACTATCGCCTGTTCAACGTTCGAAGTAGTCGCGACACTTTCATGAGAACGATCAAACTGTGGCTGACATGGCAGACATTGTGAGATCGCAATGTTTGTAATGCTATGGACGCTGAGAGGCAGGCGTTAGGTGACTTCCTTTGTGAACGCAGCGCTGCATAACGTGTGCAAGTTCCCTCACTGTAGCATGTGGATCGATAGTGTGGGAGCAGGTACATCTTGCCACATTTGTAAGGCAGCGTATGCCGGCAAGGCCTTCTTCTCTCATGTCATGAGCTTCTCTGCTGGCCGCGTTGAGAGAGATTCCGTGTAGACCGACTGCCGCAATCGGCGGCGATGGTTGAGACCAAGTTTGAGTCCGCCTTGACCTTGTGGCACGGCTACACATGCGCGCCTACGTGCCAATATTGATCGTCTTCTGCAAGCGCCCATAAACGACTTGCAGCTCCTCCTCCGCCACCATCGACTGTGCTTTGCTTGTCTTCTCCGCCATGGCGCCCTCCAACTTGTCGAGCCTAACAAAATCGCACACCATCGTCGCCGCGAAGAAGAAGGCCAAGCGCGAGCAGATCAAAGAGGTCCTTTTCGATGACTCTGCGAGAAGGTCCGCACACGGTCGTCGGCCTCCGTTTGCCTCTATACTCACGCGCCTGCCGCAGGGAGTTTCTGACCGGCTTCCACAAGCGAAAACTTCAGAAAAAGGAGAACGCGAAGAACAAGGCGCTGGAGCGCGAGAAGCAGGAGCGACTGGAGGCACGGCGGGAGGTATGTGCTTGAGGAGCCTTTGGTGTCTGCGTCGTTCACGCCAAGTCGCTTTTGTCTCCAGCAACGGCGCATGCTCGCTGAGCAGGCTGCAAAGAACGTAGAAGAAGTAGAGCGAGCGTACGGTGGCATCGTCGGTGTGTTCTCCACTCGCGTCTTCGAAAAATGCAGCAACGCTCACATACTTTGCGGGTAGATGACGACAGCGATAGTGACTGGGATGGCCTGGGAGAGTCGAGCACTTCCAAAGGGAAAGCGAAGGTATCGGCGGAACAGGAAGAATTCGAGGACGAAGAACAACTGGCGACGGTGACTGTCGTGGAAGACTTTGACCCCGACACCCTCATCCACGGCGAGAAGCCAGAGGCTAAGGGGAATTTGGACGACGCTTCTGAGCCCTCCGCCGCACCATCTCGTACACGATCGAAAACCCGGCCGGACGCTTCTAAAGCCAAAACAAAGATCAAGACTACGGTGAAAGCCAAGGACATCAAGTACCAGACGAGTGCCGCGCGGAAAACGGAGCGGACGAAGCAACGTAAGCGCAAGGTTGAGAAAGCAGAACGAGCGGGTGGGAAGAGTTCAAGACGGAAGGGTCCTTCGAAGGGCAAGCGATAACACTTTGTCTATCGGTGGCCCTATCGCTTTATTTGCAGGCTTAGAGACTTGCGTGCTTTGCTCACTCTATTTCTCGTTGAGCTATCGTCTGCTGAACGTGTGTCATGACCGTCTGCTAGATAAGCCTAGTGTCGGATACATCATATAGTGTCTATGGGTCTGAGCGCACTCGCTTCCACCCTACCCACACTGCGTAAGGTCCCTTCAAGGTTCCGCCGATGCTCCATATCTCCCAGTCGCCCGCCGACGATAACTCTAACCAACCCTGCAAAAACTCTCTCACCACGTCTTCCGCACGCAATTCCACCACCACCAGGACCGCCGTCTGGCCTGGTACTGCCAAGCAATCAATCGTGGAAAGCAGCGGCGGTATCAGCGATGGGTGGTAGATACAGTCCACCACAAGGATCAGGTCGGCTGGTTCTTCCGGCGCGAGCTTCCGTCTCAGGGCAGGGGTCGCGTTGCGTATCTCTACCCAGTCAAGAGCGATGGCGGTGACATTCGAGTTGGCGCTGGATGGTGAATGAGGGCCCTTCGACTTGGACGGGGATGTCGGCGGGTGCGATAAGTTCCGTGCGATGTTCTTTCGAATGAGCGGAACCAGATCCTCGATGTCGGTAACGGTGTAATGACGCGCGAACGGCGATAGTACGACTGCAAGGAGACCTGTCCCTGCCCTGGGGAGGCAAGCCAAGCCATGCGAAGATCTCTGTGACTCTCATGTATACCAGCACTCGTGTGACAGGCGTACCCCAGTTCCACTACGTGTGCAGCCTTCAGAAGTTCCAGGTCGAGCATGGATGTTGGGTCACTCCTGTGAAACTGCTGTAGGACCAACTCCGCAAAGTCAACACTATCATGGCAAAGAAGAAACTATGTGTCGGTGTGAAGGACGGGTAATCAGCAGATATCCGAGCCCAAGTCTACCTTGCGTGCCATAGAACACTGCCGGTATCGCCCTTTCGACTTCTCAGAGCAGTCTTGTCTTGGACGATCTCTACTTCGAGGGTTTGTTCCGTCGCCGCAGTCTTTTTGCTCCGCGTGATCTTGTCTTGCCTCCCTCGCGCTGAACGCTTTGACGATCTCGCTGCCTCTGTACCTCTTTTTGTGTCTTCTGGCGCCCCGAGGTTTAGAGTGACTGTAAGCGTATCCTCATGGGAGTCGATGTGCCCCAGCCCGCGAAAGGCAGTTGAGCCGTCTGCGGCACTGCGCGCGGCAAGAGCGGTATAAAGTAGGAACACCTGCATGGCCAGACAGAAAAAATCAATCAAAATTACCAACTCACGGTTCCGAATGAGTAAAGTACGAACCTCTTCGTCGGCGTCTGTAACACGAGTCGAGCTGGCGGGAAGTCTCACAACGCCGCGTTGAGCTGGCGGTTCGTTGTCAGTCTCGTCTGTACTATGTATTTCAGACCTTGCGTGGTCCATAGAGACGACAAGGCGCAACAATGCACAGTCGCGAGAGCCTCATATGAAAGTTGACGCGTTGACGTTCAGGACAAGTCGACGAGCGCTCGGTCGTTGTATGTAACATAAGATCTAGATCAGGATCTTACCAAGTCACGGTCTTTCATCCGAGTCTCAAGTCTTGATGATCAACTTTAGTACCGTCTTTCGCCCTCTGAAATAAACGTGTGGAACATGAGCCCGACCATCATGACGGGCCAAAAGTCAACGACGAAGAAGCTCCTTGATCCGGTGCGTGAAAGTTAGACCTCTGTCCGTTGCCCACGCACGGGTCACCTCATTCTAGAGTCTAGATCATATGGCGCACTGCAAAGGATAAATCTCGACTCATGCTCATGGCATTGAAGCACCGTCTACGATCCTATCGGGTGTGATAGTTTGAGAACAATACGCCTCTTCAGTAAACTCGAGGCATGTGTTTTGGGCTCGCGTATAGCTTTGAGCACGTCCTTGACATGTGCTTCGACAAGACCCAAGTTATGGTGCTTCAAAGGCACATTCTAATGCATTCTCGGATCCAGATAGGGATCGACCGGTGGTCTGTGACACACTTTGTCTTGAAACGGAGCCGGAGCTGGACTGTCCAGCAGACTGCCGCAAAGAGCAAAAACACAACATACTCACTGTGAGAACCGAGGAAACCTCTGTATAAGAGGTGTCGCGAGAGCAATTGTCGAGCCAACACAACCCGCTCGCCTTCGCCTTCGAGTCAAACCGTCTGCACACCCCTCTAGACATCGACACCCTGCAACGTTCGAACAGAATGCCGCCACATCCACCGTGGCGATCCACGGCGCACCGCCCAGCCGCACAACTGGCAGACAAACCTCTCATCCGCATCCCTACTTTTTTGAGATCAGCTTTCAATCCATCTCAAACTCCTCTGCCAAGCCAACCGGACGTCGAGCGCGCCCACCCAACGACGTCCGCGCCAAAGGCGAACGGACTGTCGACACAAGATAGCTCGTACATCTTGCTTTTCCCGCCAGACCTTCCGCTCGCCCACTGAGGCCGAGGGCTCAGGCATACGCTAAGTTGCAGGTGAGCTTGTTCTGCAGCACTCGAACATCGACAGCCGTTCATGCGGCGTACTTCCATCAGGACCCACCTCCGAGTCACGCCTTACATGTCGGCCATACAGAGTCGACGTATCTGTACCAGATGCCTACTGCCTTAACATAGCAGCGTATCACAAGCCACTCGTGCGATGCAGAACATAGCGAGCAAACATAGATTGATGTTCGTATCTACAGAGCTCGTCGCTTGAGCTTAATCTGAAGTCTTTTGTAAGTCATACGAGAGGAAGAAGTATATGAATGACGCAACAATGCCGGGAAGGATGTCACACAAACGAGCGCATGAGGGTCGCTTAGAGGTGTCGGAGCTCCAGATGGAGCGACGCATGACATCAAGGCGTGAAGCAGAGCGACGATGAGCGTTCCCGATGACATATAGCCCAGAGGGCGAGCGGAAGCACGGCTACATGTTGATGCGTACCTCTCCGACCAAGGGGGACCGCGACGGGTAGCGCTTGCGCCCTCCGGAAACACCAGGGGACTCACACATTACATCCCTCAGCCCGACGCGAGGCAATCCGATCAAAGAGAGAGTCGTTTCTCGGGACGCCCAGGAGAGCGCAATACAGGGCACATCGCAGTACACGCCCAGTTCAACGGGAGATCCGAGCGATATCTCGGCGGCCAATATCTACGGGCGATGCAATTGATGCCACGCCGATGACGGCCGGGCATTGCCCGGAGATTTGGGATTAGATATCCTATAGCATTCTTTGCAGACGTCCTTAGATATCTCCCGCCAGAGACCGGCTTGGTGGCGGGTATCATATCCGTCTGATATAGGGCCAATTATGCCCGGATATCTCGTCAGAAAGACGCTCTCGAGATCAGCTGGTAGCTATTCACCGGAGACCTCCTCTATAGATGTTTGCCCTGCTGTGTGCCCATGGGGTTGTATGTGGATCCACGTTATGGTTGATAGTATATGTCAAATGGGAAAGCTTGAGACACATAGGTTGCAGACCACATGCAACAAAACTATACTGAGCCTGATATGATGTTTAACCTGCCAAAACCCTCGAGCTGGTGGCAGGATGAGCCTGCGGGCAAATTCAGAACATGAAGTCCACACGTCACGTGGGTCTGGGACCTCCGACCGCTCGCTGCTGTCCAGCGCCCAGCGCCTGCTGACAACAACCACCCATCTCCCGCCGACATGCTTTGAATGTAAGCTTTCCTCCTGCCATATCGCTCATTGTACCATACACGCCCAGTCGGCCGCGAGGTCGGGCGGAGCTTTCGGAAGATTATGTTGGAGGATATGTGAATAGATGACGGACAGACATCGGACCAGTGTTAAGTCAATATCTAAAGTAAATTTCTGGTGTTGTCGATACAGAATTTCTTTACAATATCTCCAGTCAAATCCCCGCCAGAGAGGAGCGCTATAATCACCTGAGCGCTGTGTAGAGGTCCTCAGATATTTCCTACGGAGACGCCCAAACCCAATGCAGATGGGGTATGGGCAAGCTCGGAGCACATTTTGCAGAACTAATGGAATGTTCATAACAACTATATTCTCATGTATACACTATTGCTCAAGCACATACAGGAATGCCACAGCAGTACAGGGAGATTGTGGAGCTATGCAGACTGTGACATACCGGATAGTGGTCCATCTGACGGACTTCCACCCATGTGCATCCCAAGTGTGTGTAGCCTATTGAAACATCTTGAGTGGATAGTTCCATACAAGGTTGAATCACAGACATACCATATACACAAGGACCCCCAGAGCAAATGTGATTGAGGAGACTGCAGATGAGGGAGATGAGGGGCTTTCGGAAAGAGAGTGAGCTGGCATGCGCGGCTCGACTGAGCCTTCGAGTGTGGGAAAGCCAGGGCGCTTCGTACTTGTCGAATCGAAATGGCAACGTGGACGGGCGTTCGGACGTTGATGCATCCTCGTCTGCTCTCTCATCACCATCCATACTGTCTCGCTGTCGCTCTTCCAGTCTGGTTACTGGCCACTAGTTCTGACGCTTTCTCTGTGTCACTGGTACCTGTTGTCTCTCGTGCTGGTCTACGCCCCATAATCTTCAGTCACAGGTTGTAATAGGCCCTTATTTAGTGAGTATTCCTGATCAGTGAATTATGTTGTTCTCCCTCACTCAAAGGATGTTGTTCCAGTTTTAGCTACATGTGAATGATGCCCATAAATCTTCCTCGCTCATTGTGTATCTCCAATGTGTACTACATCGTCATTTGTTTGTGGATGTATATATTTAGAATCCCTGCAATAAATTCCGACCTGTTGCCGGCTTGATAAGCGCCCTGGCTCTGGACGCTGGCGTCTAGCTGTGGATATCCACCGGACTCTTGCGCAAACTCAACAGATAACAGATTGCAAATATTGTGCTGATATTCATAAGCAGATATGCGACCGACGATTCGCAACAAATTTCTATAGATCCTCAGCCCAGTCTCGAAAGGATATCTTATCTGTGAGAAATCTGTAGTGACCGGTGTCACCTGGGCGTGTATTCCATTTGTGCTGCAAGGTCTCTTGGTCTCTATCATGCCAGCGCACAGTGGTGAGTAGCTCACACTGTCACACAATCCCCGGCCAACTTATATCTTTTTGCGCCCAGCCTCTGCAAGTCTCCATATCCGTACCGAAGCCACCCAGCATGTATACACTCTCATCCTTTCAGTCACATTGCTATCATTAGCAATCACAGATGGAGTAGACATCATGGATGACCAGGCTCGCGAAGAGGTACGTCACTATTGTTCAAGTCTCTTCTGCCACTATTATCTTGCCCCATCTACTCTTTCCGGTACCACCCTGCATGTATGCTACATGTTGTTCCATAGTATACCTGTAATCCATCAGGTTATCCCTGATTCGAGCATTCCAATCTATAGCTCTCCGCCTGAGCCACACCATAGATCCTGTGTTTTGTGCAGGATATCAGCCGTGGATTGGTGCAAGACATCAGCAGAGATTTACAACATGATATTGAGGTTATATGCAGAAAAAAATATCTAAGGAGACCACGCGTATATTGTATGATATACAGGTCTGTCTCAGAGGGATATCTACACCTCGATATCGCGTCGATGTTGCCCTTACAATATCCAGCCGACGTTTCGGCGCAAATATCCAGGGGAGAGCCGCCCGATACCAACAAATATCGAGCGCGCGTGATATCCTGAGATACATTCCTCATCCGGGCGTGTAACACACCGGTAGGAGCCTCGCGCATCGCAACGTAATAGCGGGTGAGAACGCATCACCCGCTTCAATATGGCGTTCATTTGTCCGCGACGCAAACAAACTTGTGGTTCTTCCAGTCCGCCTTCTGGCATTCTTTTGAGCAGTAAAACACCGCCTTGCAGCGGGAGCACCTCTGCAGGTCGTCGCCCCGTTTGGAGCACCTCGCACACCGACCCGTCACGGTCGCCCCGGCCGCAGCCTGAAGGTGTGAACCGGGCTTCGTGTCCCCATGGCCGGGAAGCACTTCGCGCAGAGTGTCGGCAGTGGCGTTCGCCTTGTGGACATCGATGATGGGCTCCAGGTACGGAACCGGAAAGAGTGGGGACAGCGCGACCCGGGTGACGAACGGCGCCAGTTTCCTCCACAGTGCGACCTTGTGCATCCCGTCGACGTCCTTCCCGCGCCCACAGCTGCACAACGGGTCCCCCGCCATGATGTCCACTTCCAGGGGTATCTTGCCTCGCGCAGCGTACTCGCACTTCTTGCCGTGCTTCCACGTTGCCCGACATCGCTCGGCAAGCCCCGGAAGGAGGTGCTTCCAGGTGCGCATTTCGTCGCCGTACACCCGCACCGACTCGACACCGTTTTCCGAAATCGTCTTGAGAGACGGACCCACGGTCGACACCAGGCGTCTCGAGAGGAGGAGGACGAACGCGTCGCAGACGATCGTGTGGCACGCTAGGTCGAAGCGCAGCTCGTTCACGAAGAACATCGTGTCCGTCTTCCCACTCGCGTCGTCGTGGAGCGCGAACACGCGGGAGCGTGGCCCGTTCTGTATCCCAGCGGACCGCACCATGATGGTGTGGATCGTGTCCTTGATCAGCGCGAGGCCCTCGAGCGCGTTCGCCTCTCGCATCTTCCTCTCCCTTTCCGACATCTGCATGCTGATGTGCGAATTCAACCACTGGTCAGCCGTGGGGCTCGCTACCGCAGCGAGGTCGAGCGCTGGCGACCGATTGAGCGGGACTCTGTGCAGATTCCACGCGAAGACGGTGCTGTCGGTCCGAATGACCGGGAAAGGCGTCGACTGCAGAGCCCAGGCTTTGGGAAACGACATTGCGATGGGCACGACAACCTGCGTCGTGTGTCCGGCGTCAGCATGGGCGTGCGCCTCGGGGCGCCGTATTGAACCTGGGAGGGGCATACCTCGATATAAGACGACTTGCGCGCGAGCCGCACCTTCTGCTGCCCCCCGATGACAGGGAGTGGATATACGAGGTCCTGAGCGAGGCCTCCCCACGCCACGCGCACGGTGAATGGGGAGGGCTGCGTCACGATTGGGAGCGCGCCACGCGCGAACGACGCCTTCGACTCTGCGTTCTGGACTTGGAGTCTCGCCGTCAGCGAGGCCACGCACCCCGTCTGTTCGGCGAGATCGACATGCACAAACGTCTGCGAGCCAATGCATGGTCGATCTGAGTCAACAGCGCGGATGGGAGTCTCCGTCGAAGACGGGGCTGGCGGACGAGCTTCTGGGACAATGTGAACGTGCGCTGTGTCAGACAGAGAGGCAGAAAAAAGAGACAGGTTGTGGCCTAGTACGGGCCCGTAAGTGCTTGCCGTGAGCGGCGTAGACTTCAAGCAGAAGCCCACGACGAGAGCCTCGGGGTCCGGGATCGTGTTGGTGAGCATCCACGTATGGACCACGAAGGATACCACGAGCGGGGAAGCGTCCTCGTCGAACGCGCCGTCTGCCTCCTGGATGGTCACCGCAGGGCAGGTGGGTGATCCCGTCTCGGTCACGGTGCCAAATGTCGCATGGATCGATTGGAAGGCGCACTCGAAGGCACCTACGGCCCAGACGACACAGTGTAGAGGTGGCGTCTCTGGGCGCGCCCACAAGACCGCGAACGTTTCTTGCGGAACGATAAGGTAGATTCGCACAAGGGGCGGGATGGACGTCCACTGAGCAAGCCTTCCTCGAGCGGCACGCGGCGGGGCGAGGTACGCAGGGTATGTGTAGACGTGATGGCGATACAACTGAACAACGAGATCCTGATGGTAAAGGTTGTCGAATGGGTGCGGCCCGCCGAGCCCCCCGGAAATCTCTATTTTGTCGACGAGGAGGCGCATCGTCTCCTGCCAGGATGCATCAGAGGAGAGGATGCGTGCACGTGCCAGGCAGAGGAAGAGCGCGAACGTCTCTCTAGAGTACCGGGTGAGCATGGAATGCTTTATTACCTTGGCACGATCACTCGGGTTTTGGACCGTGAATAAATAAGTAGGATCCTCGCATCCAAAAAGCCGATAGTAAGCATTACAAAACAGAGAGGCGAGCTGCTGAGGGTCGAAGTGCAGAGTGGGGGGTGGTGCCATGTGGGGTAGAGTCTGCACGTGAGGATCACAGGAATGGGGTCGTTTCCACGTTATGATGCGGTGTTTCCGCTCGCTGATGCCAGGAACAACGGCATTGTATACATCCTCGATGATGTAGCACGCGCTCGCGAAACCAGAAAGAGCGTCGACAGGACAAACTCCCAACAGTATAGTAGCCACGGAGATGTCTGTGAATAAAAGCGCCATGAACTGTGTAGTCGTGTCCGCGCGGCGCGCGAGCAGGAATTCTGTGTACAGAATACCGCACCACGGTTCTGAGTTTGACAACAATGGAACAGTAGATATGAGGATGTTGAGGAGCCCAACGTGGTCAGAAAGATTGGAGGTGTCTATGACGTCGAAGCGCGTAGGCGCGTGGCGGTCCTCGTACTCTCCAGCACAAAGTTCCAGGACTGTGGACGTCCATGGGGCAGTGAAAGTCGGAGCCACCATATTGCGTACACTCCAGGTAGACAACGCACTAGCAATGTGTATAGCGTCGCCTAGAATGAACCGGATCGCAAGGGAACCCCGCGAGGGGGTCGACCGGGCCCGGAATGCCCCGCACCAGTCTCGGAACTCTGCCTGAGCTGCTGAAACGGCTTCTTGAACCGAAGGAGCACGGGTGTGGTTGCCGTATAGCGGTGTAAGATGAAATCCTGCCAGCGGGTCCGTGCAGTAGTGTACTCGGAAGCCTTCGCCCAGTCGGGAGTATAGAAATGTCGGATTGGCATGGCGGGTCTTTGTATTCGACTGACTGTCTGTAGGAGCTGTTGAACCCGTTCGCCAGTAGTGAGAGAAATGGGCCGCGGAAACGGGCGCCGCTTGCAGTAGGAAGGGCCCCGACGAACGAGCAGAAGATAACATGACGCTGTACTCGCTGTTGTGTTTGATCACCTCCTTTCGACCGTTGTCGACCATCTCGCGAGCAGCCAGGGCGCGCGGGCTTCCGGCCGGGACGGTCGAACTGGTGTAGAATGACCAAAGTCGCCGAATTTCGAGGAGAGTCTGTTCTGTTCCTACCCTAAGGAAGGAGCCATATGGGGATGCATTCCAATCTTCTGTGGTAGTAGAGCATGCAAGAAGCTTGCGGCATTGCGAAAGAAGGGTGGCATGCGCATTGTCGCTCAAGTACATGTGGAAGAAGATATCCCAGATCGTCGTTTGTGCGACATCGTCGGTGATCATCGTAAAGAGTAGTGCGTTTCTTGCTGTGAAATGGTGAGGTAGATGATGGGGTTGACTGAACGAGTCAACGAACCGAGGACACCGGGATCGTAGTCGCCGCATGTAAAGTCAAGCTTTCGCGTGACTGTTAGGGGGCACAGTAAGTCGGCCAGGTATAGCTAGGTGTTCTGACGGACTTACTTGACGGGGACTCGCAGAAGATGGTGTACAGCACATTTCTCGCGTCACCGCACGGGAGTAAGAGTATGTGGGCGGGTACGTCGGGTGGTAGATCGCGAGTGAACGAGACTGCGGGGGTGTTTCCAATGGGGTAGAAGAAGTATTTTCCGAGCCAGTAGAGCGGTGAGGCCATGAAGTATCAATGTGAGCACAAGGTCGAGTTTGCGGGGGTCGAACGATAGGAGTGTCGAGGAGCAGAGAGTGAGGAGGTATATATTGCAGAGTGTGGGGGGTCGTCAATCCCTACATGATGGCCTCGTGTGAGGCATCGTGTCGGGTGCTGCGGTAATGGGAAGTTGCACCTGCGATTGCCCAGGCCCCACGACAACTGGAGAGGAAAGAGGCTAGCCAGCTGCCGCCAGAAGTACATCCTGGTCATCTATGCGGACAACACTGTAAGGTTGAACGCGGGCCAGCAATCTGCGAGAAGCCACGCATGTACTCAAACCCGCTAACATGATCTACAGCGTAGAGTGCCCCGAGTTTAGCAGAAAGCTGTCACGAAGTCCACAAGACGCGCGTGAGTACAGTTATACGACTCGGGCCAGCCTGAATCGATTTCGATCTGCTAGCGAGACGTGGGGATAGATGTGTTTGAGTAGAAGAAACGGACACGAAAACATAGCAGGACTTACCTCAGACGTTCGGGACAAGGACGAGAGATACGACTACGTATACCGGCTTGGGCGGCTCTTTTCACTCAAGCCTCCACCCGAAGGCCCAGCCACCCGTTAGCATACACTGAGTGACTTATAAAGCTACAACCCTCGCGGCCGCACACCGTATGTTAATATCACACCGCGCACTTGGAACCACCTGAATTCCCAACATCTAATGCTCGGGGCTCGTGCAGGTGAGCAGCGTGCAACTGTCACACTGCTTCAACATAGCAGTAGGGAAAGCTACTTGTGCAATGCAGAAACCGGTGCTCACCACATAGCGAGCAACCCACGACATGCTGTTCGTAGCCACTGAGTCTGTCTCTTCAAATTTATCTTCAGCCATGCCCGAGGCGTGTACATGCGTGCCCGTGGTACGAAAACGATTTATGCATGCCGCGCCCCGAGTTGGGACTCTCTGAAACATCTGCCCCACAAGAACTTCTGCAGGTTTCAAATTTCAAAGAGGATGTCATCGCGCTATCTAATGTCGACAAGGCCGGGAAGGAAGCTACACAAACGAGCGTATTAGCAATAATTACAGATGTCAGATCCCCAGATGAAGCGACGCATATAACAGTAACGGCGGCGATGAGAGGTCGAGCGAGTGGGTCAGTGAGGGGATGGATACCTGGGGGGACCTGAAGCAGGGGAGCGGGGGAGAGATAATTGGATAGTGGGTTGGTGGGATGGGAACGAGCGTTCTACTACATAACGAACAAGCCGTGGTTTGATGAAGTGATTACGATGAGCGAGCACGAGCGATAGAGAGGGAGAGAGGGTCCATTATGAGAGGGCGAGATCCGGGGTTAATACACAAAGCAAAAGACATGCATCCATAGCACACATCAATGACCTGTGCCATCCAGCCGTCAGCGGAGCCCCGAACCGATGTCCGAAGCGAGGGACTTACGACGACAGGCGACCTGGACATACGCAGGTCATGACGCGTTCCCGTTCGCAACGCGCTCGTGGTCTGACAAGCCGACCTGCAGACACGCAAGCACGGGCGGGATCGCGCTGTTCTGGCGGCACACCGTCTCCAAGTCGTGCAGGCTCCATATCCGTGCGTGCGACGGGGGCGACGACTCCGCCCCCCGCTCATCCTCGTCGTCCAGCTCCGACTCGAACTTCCCTGGGCCGTGCCGCCGGTAGAGCTGGCTCCGCGACTTGGAGCGCACATGCGCAGAAGGACCGCCGTCGGGGCGACTCCGGCGCTGAGGCCCGGTGTTGCCGAACAGACTAGACACGCTGCCGCTCCTACTCCTGCTGACACCGGTGAGGCGTGCTAGAGCCTGATCGACTGGGGAGGGGAAGGAGATTGCGTATGACGAGCCGCCGTCTTCGGGGCTGATGAGCGTTTCCTGCAAGACCTTGAACGCGAGAGCTTCCGCGCAATGGCTGATTTGCAATGGGTACTGCGTCTGCGTCTGCGCTGCGACGGTCGCGATCTCAATCTGGCGCTTCAGCGAGACCGTCCACTGGTGGCGGATGAGGGGATCGTCGACGCTGAACATGTACCGGCGCTTGAGGCCCGTGTGGTTGACGAACGCAACCTGGAACGTGTTCCGCATGAACGACCGTTCCACAGCGACGGGGCTGCTCAGCGGCAGGCCGGTGTACGCGAGCGCATTGGGCCCGGAACGCCACATGATGATCGTCTTGTTTCCGAGTTGGGTGCCCGTCACACGGAACGAGACCTCGGAGGACTTGGCGAAATCGAGCACGGGGGGTTGGAAGACGAGGTCCTGGCCGAACAGTTGAATGGTGAGGTGCGGGTCGGGTTGTGGTATCCGCAGGACGACAGGCTCGGATTGCATGCGGTAGGTGAGACGAGGAGGAAGGGGCCGCTTGACGTTGATCACGATGTCAGGCTGGGTCGCGACGCTGGACGGATGCCGCGCCTCTGCGAGCTTCTCGCGACGCACGGACGCATATATCTTGTCGAGAAGATCGTCCGAGACCAGAGCACGGGAGTCGAATCGCCTGAATGCCTCCACGAAGTCGCGAGTGATGACGTTCCGCTTCGGATAGGCGGTCGGGCCAGGCTGCTGCGCGATGCTGCCATGCATGACCTCGTTGAGCTGGACGATGGCGCGAACAAGGCGGATCGCAAGATCCTTGTCGTACGCAACGATCGCCGCGTTTGCCTCGTACCACCTACTCGCGAACGAGTCGAGGAGATACTCCAGCGGACTCGAGTGCCCAGCCGGCGCCTTTGCAGGAATATGGATGCTTTGAAGGAACACCCGGAGCGCCTTGTCGATCCGCAGCCCCGTGAGGCCAAAGCTGTCCACATATGCCTTGAGCGCGACCTTTGACGACCGCCGCGCCAGAAACTCGCCCAATCGCGCCCTGTCCACGTCGAGGGTGCGAAACAGCAGTTGCCCCAGCGCGACGTCGTCCCGCGGGCCCGACTTGCTCACGAGCGCCGCAATCGCATGATCAGGCTCTTTTGCGAACTGGTGCACGAACGCCTGCACGACGGGGTGTCGCGCGGGGTTCGCCGCGGGGCCTGTCTTGGAGCGCGCGTCGTCCCGCTCGCTGCACAGTCGCAGCTCGGTGAGCTTCACCACGCTCTTGATCACGAACTTGCGGTCCGTGGGGTCCGGGCGCGTCGCGTCCAACAGGGTGTCGTGTTCCTGGAGGAAGTGCTTCGCGATGATGAGGATGTCTGTGAACAGGAACAGGAACCGGTCCTTGACCGTGTTCGCGTTCGCGACCTGCAGCACCGGCGACGACAGCACGAGCTTCCGCGGGGGGTCGTCGAGGGCAGACGGCCAGAGCGAGCTCTTCGAGCCGCGCCCGAGTGCCTCCTCGAATCGCTCCATGATGAGCGCACCCCGTTCAGGCTCGTGCGTTGGCGGATCGGGCGAATGTTGTGACGACGACGTTGTGGACGGGAGCGACTCGGAGGTCGAGCGCGTGGGAAAGTCATCCAGCGAAGACTGCGGGTCCGGCGTGGTGGACGACGGCGGGTCAGGTGGCGATGGGAAACCTGGCGAAGAGTGGTCTGACAGCATGTACGCGGGCGAAGCTGCTCCGCTTGTCCCAGCGCTCAGGTCTGCAGCGTCCGTACGAGCTCCCATTCGCGGCGAGTGCGTCGTCGCGAGCTCGCTGTCAAGATGTGCATCTGCTAGGTGCTGCGGAGATTGATTACTCTCCTGAGGCTGCGACGCCTCAAACTGGTGGTTGCTCGCCGGGTTTGTCGGCGTGCGCGACTTATTGCTGACGGTGCTGTCCCAGCTTTGCGTAGAGAGCTCGCTGGTCTCCCGATGGATCACCAAATCGGACAATGATGCGTTCTGGCCTGATCGCGGATGGTTGTCCGCCGGCTGGGACGGCAGCACACTGGGCGTAGAGGGGGCCGATGACTGTGTTTTGAAGCGGCTGCTGAGCCACTTCTTCACGCCGTCGCGGGTGGTGGGGAGCTTGCCCACAGACCCAGCGGTGCTGGCAGTGGGCGAGATGACGGGGGGGTGGAGGTCAATGTAGTCGGGGTGGGAGGACGTCGAAGGTGTGGATGCCAGCGGCTGCGCAAACTTCGACCACAGACGACTATCCGAGGCCTGATGCGAGAGCTTTCGTTCTCGGCCGTTCTGCGTTACAAACTTGGTCGTCCCACTCGAAGAACTCGACGAGCTGGGCATCATCTCCACGGGGAACCCCATCGTTGGCGAGAGCATATCGGGAGAGGACGCGGACGGGGTCATCGCCCGTGCACGATTCCGCTGCTCTTCGAGCTGCTTGAGCGCCGGAAACGGGGTCAGCTTCGGGTCCGCATATCTGAGGTAGTCCGCCGACGACGCAGGCGGGATGGGCGACACGCCGCCAGGGGGCGCGGACTGGGGCGCGAGCGACAGCATCGACGTGGACGACGACGTAGACTGCATCACCGGCGCCTGTGCCTGCTGCATCGCGAAGACCCCCCCATTGCCGTGTGCGGGCGACGGTTCCGGCTTCTCGACCTTCCCGCTGTTCAGACTGGCACCACTCTCGCGGCTTACGCTCGAGTCGGTGTTGTACCGCCGTTCCCGTGCACTCACGCTGTTGGTGCGCGATCGCCTACCGCTGTTCGACCCGGTCCGAGTGAAGGTGCTCTTCATCCAAGCGCTGATCGACCCGCCTTCGCCGCCTCGCTTTGGTGTTGACTCCGCCTTCGCATCTTCCCAATCGGTAGAGTAGTCTACCGCAGACGGAGAGCGATCTAGCTGGTTGGGTGCTGCCACAGAAAGTCGCATGGGGTACGTTGGGGGCGATGGCTGTGCCTCTGCCTGAATTACTTCTCCGCCAGTCGCGAGTGACAACGCGATGGGTGAGGCTGGAGATCCGGGCACTTGTGGCGACATCTCTGGCGAAGTCTCGATATCGACAACGAGAGGATTTGGAGCTGTCGGGCGCTCGCTAATGGGCGAGAACTCTGCGGAAGAACGCTGGCCACCTCCGTCCAAGTACGGCTCGTCGGTGGCTGCTTCCTCTTGGGGCTCCTCTTCATCCTCGTCCTCGTCCTCGCCCTCGTCCTCATCATCGTCACCGTCGTCGTCGTCGTCGTCGTCATTGACGAGGGGACGCTCTTGGACTACACAAAGGCATGAGATTTCGCAAGGACGGATACAGGAGAAGAGCTTACCAAGATCAGCAACCCAACTGATCTCGCTACCACGCTCGAATGTCGTCACGTTCTCCAACCGGCTCCGACTGCGTTGCTCCGGATACAGGCCGTCCTCGTCGGGATACACGTTCTCCTTCAGAGGCGTCTGGAACGGGCTCGCAGGGAACAGATCGTGTCTGAAGCTTACATTGTTGGACATGAACATCGGCACCGCCACCGCGGAAGCCGGGGCTGAGTCCGTGGACGCGTTTGACGGGGCGTCAGAGGAATGGGGAATGCGCAATCCTGCAAGGCGGTGGCTGCGTGCTGGGGTAGTGGGAAGGTTGGGGACGCGGGGGGGAGATCCGTCCGGGTTGTAATCTTCGTCCTCGATGAGCGGCCCGCGGTGACCCAGCGGGCTCTCATAGCTGTAAGGTGCATCCCCGTTAGCTTTCGCGCGCGAAGGTGCTCGTTCGGAATCGCTGGGGTGTGCTCGACTTGCTGAGGATGCAGACCGCGGAGGCTCTGGAGTGCCGCGGAAGAGTGGGAGAAGGGGCGACTGAGGGGGCAGTGGGAGCGGTGTATTCCTAGCAGATACTGGGAGTGCCTCTCGATCATCCCGATCGTCGACCACTGTTGAGGCACGGGAATCGCTTCTGTCCTTTCCTCGCGACCCTCGTCGTCGGCTTTTCCGCTTGTGGACCGTTGCCGGCGGCACTTCTTCACCACCGCTCGTCTGCTCCCCGTCGGGTTGATTCATGCGAGCGCCCAGGCGATTTAGAAGCATTCGCCGTGCAGCCATTCGCTCACCTCCGGCAACAGTGTTATTACGCATGAGCTTCGCCCCGCCACCTGGCGCAGGCGTGGATGCTTGTGACATGAAGCCGAAGTCGACAGGTTCGCCCGTGAGCTTGGACATGGCCATTGCGCGTGCAGCCCCTGCGCTATTTGACCTGAACAGGCCAGCACCGACACTCTTCTGGATCTCATCGAGTGATGGTAAGGGTGTAGACGGGGTTGTTCCAGGATAAAGAAATGGCGGCACAGGGGACAGAACAGGATGCAGGAAGTGCGGCGCAGGGAAGGCGTGTATGTGAGAGGGCATTGGAGAGACGACTGGGGGGGACGGTGGCGCATCCTCTGCTGCCGGAGTGTTGTATTCGTCTGCCGAGGATTCGTTTGCATGGTTGGCGGAATTTACTTGGGCAGCCAACTTGGCCTTGTTCTTGAAGTCGCGGGAGCCTCTAGAGCGCGAGCGCGACCTTGAACGTCGCTTCGAGGGGCGGGTCGGCGTGCCCTCTGCAGGAGTGGGTGCCTCGACTGCGTCTTCGACAGCAGCGGAACCGTTGGCAATCGTGTCCAGTCCACCGTGTTCGCCTCGATCCGCCCTCTCGCCACCGTCCTGATGCGGAAGCCCGTGCCCGCCCTCCTCGCCTGTGTCGACTTCGGGATCTTGGTCTGGCGACGGAGAGGGCTCGACGGGGTTTCCGTTGGTATGACCATTTGGCGCCTGCTCTGCGTCCGTCTGCTCCTCCTCCGCTCTCCTCTCTTCGCTCTGCGTGCGCTCGCCCTCGCTGTAGGCCTCGACGTGCATGGGCGGCCTCCGTCCGTCCTTCATTCTCGGGAGGGAGGCGGCGCGTTTGAGCTTTGCGACAGCCGTCGCGCGCTGCTCTGCGGCAGACGATGGGTCCATGTTGGGTCTGGCTCAGGTGCTGAATGGGGCTCGAATGCACCTCGGAGTCTGTAAGAAGGCTGGGGTGAGGACGTGCGTGGCAGAGTGGATCCGCGGGCAAACCTTGGGTAGATTAGCTTGCCCGGCAGCTGCGCGGGGCGCGGTCAGGGCGGAAGATGTGAGGAACGAGTGATAAGGGGACATACCGAGCAAGACATAAAGACAGAGCGAGGCGGTCGTGATGGCGGTGGAGGTGGAGAAGAAGGAGGTCGAGGTCGGGGACAGCGTCGAGCGGTGACGGGCGCCTATCCGGAGAGGGGAATAGCCGCCACCCAGCAAAGTCAAAAACTCGACATGGGCTTCTGGCAGTGGTACGTACATATACCAGAGCTATGTCAGACAACATACATATATTCCGGAGCCTCGCCCTCTCCTCCTGCTCCTCAATCACTCTCAAACATACATCTTGCGCACGACCATCTCCGTCCTGCGGCTATGCAGCTCTACCATGCCCCGACCACACCCCGCATCCCACCTTCATCTCCCCCGCCGCACCTCGTCTACTCGGAAAGTCTACGAGACAGAACCTGCCCTCTGCACCGTCTGCGTGGCCCATCGCTGCCCCATGTTCTCCCCCCGCGTCTGTCTGATCACCATCTCCGACAGATCACCGTCGCTGGAATCGATACTCGCCTTGCTTTGCGTCCCGGATGTCGGCCCTGGCTGTCATCTGAGTCTCGGAGCGGGGTCCTGCTGACGGCTCCGTCCTCGCTCGCGTCCTCTGCGGGAGGACGTTTGCTCCATGCTCTTCCCACTACAAGTCATAGGACCACACCCAAATTGACCATGTCGTTATTCCACTCAAATGGGTGCTCGCCTCCAGCCGCGTGCATGCAAGTTCGCCAGCAGTTCAAGTCCGATCCATAAGGCATCATGCACGCGAAGCTCATTCACCCCTCTCCCGTTGACGTCGAACCCAGGCCGGCGAGTTTAATTGCCAGCTTGTGCGACACGCCTCTGAAAAGCACCGATATGAGTATAGCCAACCGGAACGCCGCACTCGGCCCTTCGACGCAGCCACAGTCCGTCAATGAAAGGGAGTGGTGCAATAGTATGCGGTGGATTAACGTCCGTGCTAGCGTAGTACTTTTAGCTCTAAGAATACGATCATGCCGAGGTGGGCGTGGGCCGGGACTTGCTCTCCTGCGCAGACGCAGCTGTCGACTCTGCTTCAGGCGAGGGGGACGCCGCCTGGACCGGGATCTCAGAAGTCTCCGCACCGGGCGCGGCGTCCGACAGTGGAGGCAGCTCGTCCTCTTCATCGTCGTTCATAATGTCTACAGCATCTCTGTTTCAGCACACACAGACAGCCGCGGGAGCAGACGCGAGTCACGCACCGTCCCCATACACGTCCGGGTGCTCCCTGAAGCACTCCTGCATCGCCTTGAACTTCTCCACGCAGTCGATGCCCTTCGGCTCCGCCTCTGAAAAGACGAAGCACGAGAACGCCTCCCGGAACTGCAGCCCGCACGGGCCGTGCGCCATCCCGCCCAGGCAGGGACAGTCCCAGTTGATCTCGCCCGTCTCGGGGTTGAACGCGCCTCCACCTCCGCCACCACTGCTCTCGCCCTCCTCCGCCTCACTGGGAGGTGGAGGGAGAGCCTCGCTTTCGGGCGTAGCGGGGTCTACGAAGAGGGCTTCGGGCGAGTCTTGTGGTGACGGGTCGTGCTGTGGTGCGGTGGAGGGCAAGTGCGAAAGGGCCTCCGGGGAGGCGGATGCTTTCGGGGTGGGTGGGACCTGCTGGGCTGCTGCGCACATGCGTTCGTGAAGACATTCCGTGAGGAAAGAAAGTGATACGTACGTTTTGAGGGCGCATCTAAAGCTATCCTCTCAGTGTTCCAGGAACTCCAGACGAAGTACGAGGCCGCCACGGCAGAGACTCCCAGCGCGGCGCGCATGCGCACCTGGCGCGCCGGCGCAGCTGCACGCGTCGACGTGTGCAGCGTGCGACGCAGAGACGTGTTCGCAAGCGTCCTGAACATCGTGCGGGCTGGCAGACACAGCGAAGAGGAGAGACGAGAGGGCAGACGGGAAACAAGAGGTAAGCAAGCTGGACAGGCGCCCGTGCTCGACCGCGGGGGAAATTCGCTGACGCACCAGAGGCGGCATTCCAAATCGGGACTCCGGCGCTCGGCAGATGACATACGGCGCCGACGGGCGTGGGAACCCGACGTATCGCTGGATATGGTAATCGGCGGGAGACATTTCTACGAGACTTTCCCGCGGCGCCTTCCCCACTACGACCATTGATGCTGCGTCCTGAGAGACAGTCCCCTCAGATATGTTATATCTCAAAAGCACTACATACAATATAAACACACATCTCACGACCCCCTCGCCCTATTTACCGTCGAGCTATGCACGAATCATCCCTTCCATCGCCTGATTTCCTTCAATGACGACTTTGTGTCCCACACCCGCAGGCACGCATCCCTCCCCAAGAGCATCCTCCAGCGCTACCTTGGCCGCAAAGCCCGTACAATGCATAGGCAGCACGTACGTGGGTGCCGGCCGCATCACGTTTGACAGATAATCCACAGTCGGGGGAATACGTTCCACTAGATCCGTGCCCGCGAGATGGAGACCGCCTACCACCTGCAGCGCCGCCGGCATGCAGCCTCAGGTACAGATCCCCGGATCAAAGAACAGAGCAGATAAGAGAGGACGGACCATGTACACAGGGCGGGCCAGCGTCTTCACCGCGTCCTTCACCACGTTCACAATACCCGCATGAGAGCACCTATGCCAACGTCCCTGTCCATGAATGTCGAAGCGGCCACGCGCTCGGCATAGCACTCACGCCGAAAATATGACGAGACCCTTTCCGACGACATCAATCGCGGCGTACCGCTCGTCCATGATATCCTGCACGACCGCCTCAAGTTCAGCATCTCCAAAAGAAGACACAACAACCTCGTCTCGCCGGAACTACCGCGCGTCCCGACAAGCACTCACCTCCTCTCTCTCCCACTCACCCTCACCCTCCCCGTCCCTCTCCACCCAGCGCACCCCGCTCGGCAGCCCCCCCTCAAAGTACGTCACCCGCGGAATCTCGCCGCTCACCCACACCGTGCCCGCCGCGACGGCGTGTCCCTCCTCATGCCTCTCCACCACGCCCCCCAGCGCCTCGATCTCCGCAAACGTTGGGTCGGCGGGGAGCCGCCCGACGACCTTCCCGGCGGCGGACCGGATCCCGCGCGCGACGGGGCGGTCCGGGTGCAGGTCCACAATGCAAGTGGGCGCGTCGGGCGGGGCGTGCGCGCGACGGTGGCGGAGGAAGGCGAGCATGCCGCCGCTGTGGTCGCTGTGCCAGTGCGAGAGGATGATGCGGGAGATGCGCGCGTGAGGTACCTGGAGCGCGGTGATGTTGTGGAGGATCGCGCGCGAGTCGGGTCCGGTGTCGAACAGCGTCAGCTGGGGCTCGGAGTCTCCGATCTGTGTTTCCTGGGAGGGGGAGGGGGAGGTCAGGGCGCGTATTGTTGGGTTTCAACAGTCGGACGAACGATGAGGGCGGAGAAGCCGTGCGCCCCTAAGCTTCGAAAAATTAGCGTCGAGGTCTCAGAGAAGCTGGCGTAGACCGTTTGTATGTACTGACCGCAACAGTAGTTCTCGAGGTCGACAAACGGCACGCCTGTTAGGGGGTCCAAAGGCACGTCCGGCCGTGACAGATGTTGTGGGACCTCGAGAATAAACCCCGGAGGCAATTTTGTCATCCTGTTGTGTTCGGAAAGGTGAATATGTCAGTGCCGCAATTGATCTACAGCGAGAAACATATACCATTCGATGCAGTTATCGACAACGAAGGTGATCGTGAGTTTATCTACGGGTTTGATCTTTGGTGCGGCCATGTCGTTGACCCAGCGATTGCTTGACGTTGCCCTCCGACTCTAAGCACGAACGTGATAAGATGTAGACGTTGAACAGAATACCACGGTGGATTTCAAGTAGGGTTTGTGCAGTCACACCTGACAGTCCTTGTCGTTCTCTGCAAGGAGACTCTCATCCATCACCACCATTTGGAACTGACTATGAACTTTGTCTTCGGTGACCCGGGCCGTTACCACCGCGTGCTTTGCGCAACATGCTGATACAAGCTGCGTCCTACTCCCACCTTCATTTGTGTGTGTGGACATAAGCACTTTGTGGTCTCGCTTCGCTGAACCTGCTCAGCATCCTGACATGATAGCCGCCTTCACCGATATCTGGATGGAAGGGAGATGGGCGAGACTTCGCAAGAGCTTGCGCCCGACATGACCATTCGGCGCAGTCTGTGGTCTACGGTATACGCAGCCCGACGGAAGACGAGCGACTGGCGATATCCATGATGCCGCCCCATACAGCGGCATCGCGCAGGAGCGCATCCAGGGCCTGCAGAGTGAGGTATGCAAGGTGAGGTAAGAGGAACGGGATGGCTTGTGTATTTGCCGGTCGGGAGATTTCCAGCTCCCCTATCAACTCACTGAATGACTCAGCGCCCCGAGCGGAGACATGTTGCACGCAACGCTTTACATATGACCAACTCATGACTGGCGTTTCTCCTCCGTCGACATTGTATTGACCGACCCGGACGGGGACCAGCGGAGGTGGGAGATAGGTACGTATGTGGAACCGAACGCATACCCTGATCTGGATCAGAACAGTGCCGACACAAATCGAGCAGTTGCTGCACCTCCACGAGAGGTAGTGTTGACTTGAAAAAAAATACCGAGTGTATGGATGACCATCACTGCAACCAAGAAGTAGCCGTCAGCAGCAGATGTCTTTATCAGCGAGTAAGTACTTGCGATGGCGGTGACGGTACTTGAATACAAGGAGGCATCACCAATAAGCGCTCGAGCTGCGCTGACATCAAGTTCCTGAGTGGTCCTGAACAGCCGGAACTCCGAACATTTCACTCTATTTAGTCCAGCTCACCGTCTGTGTGTACTAAGCGATGCATTATTGTGAGTGACGCCCAGCTATTTCTACTGCACTTGCTATCAAGTATAGCCACTAATGGTCGATTCCTACTGAATTTTCAGAATGCGCGGTGAGCGACTGGCAAGGAGGTCTTCATCGGCATCGCTCGCCGCGTGCGCTAGGTCGCATGTCGTTCGTACGGGGATGCATCGAATGATAAGTGAGCCGTGAGCAATATATTTGACATCAGTACGTACTTCCAGGTCAGCTGGCCGGTACGGCGCATGAAACATTTTCGACTAGGGGCAATTTAAACCACTCGATGCTCAGCCGTACCAGCCAACGCACGTCTCTTACCCCTTGTTTCCCTTATTCTTTCCGCTGGTCATCGCCCAAATCACATCTGGGAAATGTTCTCCAGGCTGTTGTTGCGGTATTGGATATATCCCGGCGTTCAAGTTGCCGGCATAACCTGCCCTAAGATCACAACGGCACTGAAACTAAACAGTCGGAAAGAGTGCTCATGGGGTAAACAAACGACCCGGAGGGTGGGTACACCAGCATAGAGCTGTCGGGTACTCGCAATCGTTTTCTTGCCCATTCAGGTGCCACTACTGCCTCGACGAACTTCGCTGGCTGTGTCCAGTCTCATGCTTTGGCCGCTCAAGGGTCAGTGTGGACATCGCGAGGCCTTTCTCAGATCTACACATCCTCGTACAAAGTGCTGCGAGGCGGCTCGTAGCTGTCAGCATCTTTTCCATCCGCCCCACTCATTATTGCTGAACCCCAGATAGCATGATAGGAATTCGCAGCGTGGCCTTCTATGGTTTACTCTTACACTTCATAGCTGCGGCCATTCCTGCAAGCGTGCGTTAACTCTTACAACAATATCTACCTGCTCATGTTTTCACTAGACCTCCGCTAGGTCGACTGCAGATATCGTACAGGCAACTCGAGTCCAAGAGCTTGACGATGGCGCAGAGTATACTTTGATGATTACCCCCGACGAAGAAGCCTGAATTGTCAAGCTTCTCGGACCATACTTTCTCGAGGTCGGGCTCATTGCCACGAAGACGCCCCCCCCCCCTCCCGAGGGCGCCGTTGCTCATTATGCGGGAAGGTGACCCACACCGTGACTGTGCTGTCCGTTTGACCGCCTCTGAAACGCCTCTCGACAGGGTATTTACAGCGCTGGCGCGCGGCATCCACTCTCCCGAGTTCATCGTCGAGTCGCTCAAGCTCTGGAACTCCCCAAAGAAACTTGACCATGATGTCTACTGTTCGTGATGCGGCCACCTTACTCGCCTCCGCAATGCTACCGGCGCGGAGGGCAGCGCGCCGTACATCGCCGATGCCCCTGTGCGTCTTGCACCCAGATGTTTACTGAGACCAAGCTAACCGTGTTCATTTTTAAACGGGGCCAGCCATACAACCGGACCACCCACTCCTTTGCTCCTAGCGTGTTTGCCAAGCGGGCGACGGAAGCAATCGCCGTGGGCATCGCCTCGCTCCTTGCCTCCGGGTGCTCCTGGACTCACTGTGCGGATCCAGGGTTTGGCAGGGGACGACGAAGCGGAAGCCCCGGTCCCTCAACTGTGGGTTGTTGTTGGATTCTCATGCGCGCGGACGTAAACGCGGCTGACGAAGTCGCTGCTTTTCCGTCCCGTGCCGTATGGCGACCGCAAGCGGGACGAGAATGGGATAACAAATATTGATATGCTTTGACGTGATCATCCAGATAGAAAGGCGTACGTTTTGGAAGCTGTTTTTTGTCCTACCATTGACACTCACTGCTGAGCTGCAGATGATGTTTGAATAATAGAGCTTGGCTACTGAGCAAGGGGTCGATGATGCATCTTCAACGTGTGCGCAGGGATAAGCGGGTTGATCATTGAACAAGCGATGTCACTCGAATGTACGGAACTGTGTCAGTCGCATGCCATACCATTCGGGTCGGACCGTGTCACGTTGTGTTTAATACATACAGTGAAAGATGAAGTAGCTATCTGCACGCACCGCACCTTCCGAACTCATGATGTAGTCAGTAGATCGTACCAGTAGCATGCATGCACGACTTTGCCACTGGGCGATGACGCACAATGAAGCAACATGTTCCTCGATGCGTAGCACATGTACTGCAATGAGATAGCTGCATAGATTTACCCCTAGGAACCACGCGGAGGAGGTGAACATTCTGAATCACGGCGAAATTGCGGTGGTACAGCCAAGGCATCCACCTCAAGGACTCTACCTCCAGGCACGCACAATGTACATCGCTTATGTATGGAGCTGCACAGCTGCATAGATATTCTGTTGGAGATTTCCACGATTGAAGTTTGAATCACGAGATCTCGGCCCTGTCTCACTTAATATGTCTCATCGTTTGATCTTCGCACATGCACCAGGCGGGGAACATGTGGGGAGTCGACGGTAGCTCCAATCACTGCTTAGTACTAGCGTGTACATTCAGACATCCCTTGGCACAGCTAGCAGCGGGGGGTCGTAGAGGTCATGCATTATGGCGGTAGGAAAACAAGGAGTGAGGTTCTATATTTGCGCCAGCCTGATCCTACTTGCCAAGTTGGGAAGAGTCGGTCACAAACGGGAACGGTCAGTGCGATTTTGTCACGGCTCCGCCTTCGAAAAAGACATTCATGCGTTTGTTCTCCCGCTGATCACAGTGCCTGGTCATCCACATCGTTATCTTCGGACGGGCTGACACGGCTTTCGAGTATCTTCCATCGTGCCGTTTACCGTTCTTGACTGGCAACGGTCGCGCACCGGAATGGCTCCACATCATAAGATTGCCTCGCCTTCGTCAAGGCACGATGGGGCAGCCATTGACGAACCGCCTACGCTCACTCCTATCAACCAGCAGAAACTCCGTGAAAGATTTGTTGATTCCTACCAAGCGTGGATCCGGTCTCCCAAGGCTCACGAGGACTCGGATCCCGGCAGACGGTACGTGACGCAGGCAAGATCTCTCAAAGGTACGTGCATCAACGTACCCCCAGCGTCCCCACGTTCAAAATGCACGTCTGCAATATCGACCAAGTAGGGCACGTCGCAGGCGTTTCGTACAGTCGGTCAATCCGAAAATAGGCACGATGACAACATGGAGAACCCAAATCCCAGTAGAGACATGTTCTAATTTCACCGAGGTTCTAGAACATAAGTAAAAGATGGGAGTCCCACTCCAAGATGAACAAAACTGGCGCACGTCATCGAGATCATCCTGATAGCCCGCGTAGTTGGACGCGAGCCGACCGTACATGTTCCACGAAGTAAGTCAAATTGTCTGACAATTGCATACTGCTATTGATGCGCTCGTGTGACAGGATTGTTTGTGGCGTGCACTTCCGAAGTAATGGGTGCTTCCAGGTGCTTCCCTGCCCTGAGCAGCAGTTTCGGGAATACTGAAATCCCTGGCCAAGGCTTCCTGTTGCAAATTGGGGAACAGAATGCGTCAATCTCGAGTGCACCTACCACTGGCTCAATTTTGCCGAGCGCGTCGTATGCCCATACGCAAGCAGCAGCAGAAGTGCACAGCAACGCAGAATATGCTTCTTCATGATTCTTTTCCATCATGTAATTCTCTGGCATAGCCATAACCGGACGTGCCTCGTTCTTCTATATGGATCATACTCAACGCTCAATTACCTGCGCGGCGAAGCCGCCGAACGGATCATATTGGACGTTCCACCTGAACGTCACCGGCAACGTGGCCTCGAGGATCAACTCGTCATGGTGTATTCATATATTCCCGGACCACCTCATGGCGCACTGACGAGATGCCAATTTGGGGCACCCTAGGTCTCGTCTCAGCGCCTCAAATCTTTTTCGTTCTTTGCCGGCAGCACACCGGCTTCAGACAATCGCCATCTCGATGACGAGACTAATCATTCGGCTGGTCCCTCTACGGATTGAGACGACCCAATCGTTGCACATGCAACCTCATGGATGGTTCACACGACCTCCGTAGCCATCCCAATTCCAGGATGAGTTCAGGGCTATCTGTCGGAACTACTGAACGCTCTCTTTCCACCAGGCACAGGCCTCAGTCATAAAAGCCTGCAAGCACGTCGTGAACCACAAGCGACCACCCCCAGTCTGCTTTTCCGCCTGCCTCTCCCTCTTGTGTTGCACTTGAGCGGTCGACAGCCACCATGATTGGCATTCGCAATTTGGCCTTCTATGGCCTTCTCCTGCATGTCTTAGCGGTTGTCATTACTGTGAGCGCCTTCGATATCGTCTATTGCACGACTGCGCCTCTAACGTGTTCGTCAGACCTCAGCTAGGTCAACTGGAGGTCTCGTGCAGGCCCCTCAACTTGAACAGTTCGATGATGGCCCGGAATATACCTTGATGATCACACCCGATGAGGAATCTCGCATCGTTGAGCTCCTCGGGCCGGAATACCTCGAGGTTGGGCTCATCGCCACAAAGACGACGGGCCCTGCCCGACACTGCTCCGTCTGTGGGAAGCCGACCGAGTTCGTCGACTGGTAAGTACCCATTGTGGCTCCACACGCTCAGCCGGCCCTGACCGACGATGATGCTGACGGCCGGTTCCGCATCAGGGTGTTCACTGCTCTCGCTCGCGGCATCCACTCCCCGGAGTTCATCGTCGAGTCGCTTAAACTCGGAAACTCCCCGAAGAAACTCGGCCATGACGTCTACTGCTCGCACTGCGGCCACCTCACCCACTTCCGCGATGCCACCGGTGCGGAGGGAAGCGCGCCCTACATCGCCCTCGCCCCGGTACGGCGTCCCATATAGTTGCCGCTATAGAATTGCTCGCTTACTATTTATGTTATGTGCGCTTAGCCTTACGACCGCAAGACCCGCACCTTCGCTCCCAGCAAGTTCGCCAAACGTGAGGTGGAGGCCGTTGAGGTAAGCGATGCCCCCAGCTCCCCGCTTGCGACCCACCCTACTCACCTGCATTCTCCTAGGACGTGGTTGAGGACGCCGAGGTCAACAGCGAAATCGAGCCCCTCGCATCCCCTCCCCCCGTCTGGAAGCTCCACTGGACGCGCAAGCGGGGCGACGACGCTGAGATCGAAGAGGCTGAGGTCAGTGAGGTCGAACCTCTCGCATCCCCTCCCCCGGTCTGGAGGTTGCACTGGACTCGTAAGCGCGAGGCCTCCCCTCTTCCGCCCGCCTGGAAGACTCTCTGGACTCGTAAGCGTGAGGCATCTCCGCTCCCTCCTGCTTGGAAGACCCTCTGGACCCGTAAGCGCAGTGACGAGGCTGAAGCCAACGAGATCGAGCCGCTCGCCTCGCCTCCCCCCGTCTGGAAGCTGCACTGGACCCGCAAGCGCGAGGAGGAGCACCAGGACGGCTGCCCGTCGTCTTGGAGCGCCCACCAATGGCAAGTCAGGCGCGGCGACGAGGACAACAGCACCCTAGAGGCCCGCTGCGTGGTCAAGCGCGACGAAGCCGAGGTCAACGAGATCGAGCCTCTGGCATCCCCTCCCCCGGTATGGAGGCTCCACTGGACCCGCAAGCGTGGCGACGAGGCCGAGAGCGAGAGCGATGTTGAGATCGAGCCCCTCGCGTCCCCTCCCCCGGTATGGAGGTTGCACTGGACCCGCAAGCGTGGCGAGGAGATCGACGCTGAGGTCAACGAGATAGAGCCGCTGGCATCTCCGCCCCCGGTGTGGAGGCTCCACTGGACTCGTAAGCGTGAGGCTTCCCCGCTCCCTCCGGCTTGGAAAACTCTCTGGACGCGCAAGCGTAGCGAAGACGCTGAGGTCAATGAGATCGAGCCTCTCGCATCCCCTCCCCCGGTCTGGAGGTTGCACTGGACTCGTAAGCGCGGCGAGGAGGCCGAGGTCGACACCGAGATTGAGCCTCTAGCTTCCCCTCCCCCGGTATGGAGGTTGCACTGGACTCGTAAGCGTGAGGCCTCCCCTCTTCCTCCCGCTTGGAAGACTCTCTGGACGCGCAAGCGCAGCGACGATGCTGAGATCGACAGCGAGATCGAGCCGCTCGCCTCACCCCCTCCGGTATGGAGGCTGCACTGGACCCGTAAGCGCGGCGAGGAGGTCGAGGTTGACAGTGAGATCGAGCCTCTGGCATCCCCTCCCCCGGTATGGAGACTCCACTGGACGCGCAAGCGTGGTGACGAGGCTGAGGTCGACAGCGAGATCGAGCCTGAAATCGAACCCCTTGCCTCGCCTCCCCCCGTCTGGAGGCTGCACTGGACTCGCAAGCGTGAGGCCTCCCCTCTTCCTCCCGCCTGGAAGACCCTCTGGACCCGCAAGCGCAGCGATGAGGCTGAAGTCAACGAGATCGAACCGCTCGCATCGCCGCCCCCCGTATGGAGGCTGCACTGGACCCGCAAGCGCGGCGAGGAGGCCGAGGTCGAGAGCCAGAGCGAGAGCGAGCTCGAGCTCGAGCCCCTCGCATCCCCTCCTCCCGTTTGGAGATTGCACTGGACGCGCAAGCGCGGCGAGGAGGTCGAAGCTGAGGAAATCGAGCCGCTCGCCTCGCCGCCTCCCGTATGGAGGCTGCACTGGACGCGCAAGCGTGGCGAGGAGGCCGAGGTCGAGACCGAGATCGAGCCTCTAGCGTCCCCTCCCCCAGTATGGAGGCTTCACTGGACGCGCAAGCGCGGCGAGGAGGCTGAGGCCGCAGAAATTGAGCCGCTGGCATCCCCTCCCCCCGTTTGGAGATTGCACTGGACGCGCAAGCGCGGCGAGGAGGTCGAAGCTGAGGAAATCGAGCCGCTCGCGTCGCCTCCGCCCGTTTGGAGGCTCCACTGGACGCGCAAGCGTGGCGAGGAGGCTGAGGTCGAGAGCGCGGTCGAGCTCGAGCCGCTCGCGTCGCCTCCCCCCGTTTGGAGGCTGCACTGGACGCGCAAGCGCGAGGAGGCCCACGAGGACGGCTGCCCGCCGTCGTGGAGCGCGCACCAGTGGCAGGTGAAGGCCGTCGCGGGCGTGCGCGGCGCCGAGCTCGACGCGCGCTGTGTCGTCTAGGCTAGGCTCGACCCGACTCGGAGCGTGTGCGCTGAACGCGGAGAGAAAGTATGTGATTTGTCGGTGTAAGAGGGTCTGGTTCTGAAGCTGACGGCTGCTTTGTAGTGTAGGCCAAGCTATACGATCATGACGGAGCGATCTAGAGCAGTAAGCGAAGGAATCAAAAGGATGGTCTTTGAAAGTAGCTGAGCAGCATGTACGGTTGTAAGCAGCGTCAATGAATGGAGTTCGAGTTTCGTTCGCCTCTCTGCAATAGATTGGATTGCGGGAGAATCGGGAAGCTGCCCTTTGACTCCCAGTGTTTGGTATCCTAAGCCTGCAAGCACTGCTTGAGGTAGTCGAGGGTTATCCCGGCCGGAGAAGTACCAGCGCATAGTTGTACGTGTTGTTCCTCTAGCTCGATGATAGTGACAAGTCTGACTTCTGCGAGAAGGCACGTTGTATATAGCCAGCACTGATCCTCCCCCTTCCCTCCTCATTCGTAGAACTCTTGATCGTGTCTCAACCCACGATGTATCAAGCCAGCGTGTGCGAACGTAACCAGATCCATGGATCCTCCGAGTCAGACACTAGCGAACCTCCTGCTCATCCATATAATTCGTGCTTCAGGCCCAAGGCTCAGGGTACATGCAAGGCCTGCGCGATACACATACACGTCCCCAAGCCTGTCAGGCGACACTAGAAAGCGGATCTACAGCTACTTGTAGTACAGCCCTTCGCCCATGTTCAACCGCGACCGCTCCTGCTTATAGTACGGCCCGTGGCATATGAGCGGGATGCTGAGCCTCTATAGCCAGCTGGCAGTGTCCCGCCCCATCTCCCACGCAAACCCGGTCTGCTTCCGGAGACCGACGAACTCGAACCAGGGCGGGGAGAAGCCCGCGACGCCCCAGTCGATGAGCCAGAGCCGCCCCCCGCCATTGTCATTGCCATTGCCGCCGTCGCCGTCGTCGCTGTCGTCGTCGTGCCCGAGGAGGATGTCGCACATGTGCAGGTCGCCGTAGGTGAGCACGAGCGGCTGCGAGACGCCTCCTCGGCCGTCGCGTGCGGCATCTTGCTCATGCGGTGGGGATCGTTCCAGAGCGCGGCGTACTCTGCGTAGGTGTGGAACGAGCCGCGGACGGGGCGCACGTTGCCGTGGAGGAACGTCTGGGCCTCGGTGGGCGCGCGGCCGGGGAGGTGCGCGCCGGGGACGGCGGCGCGGAGGTGGCGGATGGTGCGCAGTTGGCGGATGTAGCGGCGGGGGGCCAGACGTGGGCGA
Organism: Trametes gibbosa; assembly: GCA_022606055.1. Taxonomy (NCBI): domain Eukaryota; kingdom Fungi; phylum Basidiomycota; class Agaricomycetes; order Polyporales; family Polyporaceae; genus Trametes; species Trametes gibbosa. The sequence goes on along the minus strand of JABYQJ010000073.1, from coordinate 30,194 downwards.
GCTGGCGGCCGGGGAAGTGGTCCATGAAGATGTAGGAGCGGCCGTGTTCGTGTGAGATGACGTGGTGCACGCGGGGGACGGGTATGGTGGTGTGGTGGAGGATACTTCTCATGGCGTAGGCTTCGGAGGCGATGTTGGGCCCCTGCCAGGGTCCGACTACGACTTTTCGGATGGTGTCGTTTGTCCAGCGCGTGATGCTGCTGTCGTATAGCTCGACGCCCGCCTCCTCGCTCAGACTTTTCCCGTCGTGCAGCTGGCAGGGTTGTACTGTAGGGGCCAAACAATGTGTTGTGTGGATGCTTGCTACTCAGTGTGCTTACCCGGTAGTCAGAGAGGGGCCGCTCATTGAGTAAAAGGCGCAGGGTGAACGCTTTCATTAACCATAGGTCGTGGCTAAAAACGTAGTCAGAAACACTGGGTCCGATGAGGGGATGTCGAGTGCGGAAAGCCCTAAGAGAACCCGAACGAGAAGCGGAGGCTACCCCGCAATCGTCGCGGTCGTGGAACACAAACGAGCAAGAAGGGCTGATCGTTGAAAGTCAACGTCGCACTAGTATAGCTCGGACGTTCCCATTTGGCCTGGTCGCATCGTAGTACAGAGCTCAACAAGCGCAGCGTCGAGGTGGGCGCACCAGCATGCGTAGACGCTTAGGTCTGCGCGGACGACGTCTGCCGTCTGCTCGACCTGACCCCGGTCCTGGCCTGCTAGATCTCGCGCAGGGGCGCGTGCTGGGTGCGGTCCCGAAAGCGGCAGGAAGACTGCAAGAACTGGAGTGTTGTGCGCACTGGGAGGGTCAGGTCTGCGGCAGCGGCCGCGCGGTTCCTGCTCTTTTTTATTTCCCCGGGGCTGCGTGATGGCGATGGTGGTGCGGCTCGAAGGTCGTTTGGGTGCGCCAGAGGGACAGGCAACCTGGAGCTGGAGGACTTGGTTGGGTGGTGGTATATACATACCTCCCGGAGCGTGCGCCTAGTGCTCAGTCCGCGTCGTGCGGGGCATTGCGAATTGCAAGTGCCGATACCGCCCTGGGCAGCAGTAGGTGGGTGCTGCAAGTTATGAGAAGAGGAGAACTTGAGATGTGTTGCTACTGCACGCACCCTTGTCGTGATAGTCGTGCGGCGGCAACAAGGGCCACGAATGTAATAACGGGTGGAGATCAATCCGCCGCTGCCGCTGTTCATGACATTGATGATGGATGATCACGATGATCGCTGACGATGAGGTGAGTACCGTCCACCTTGTTTACCTGCGACGATCCACTTACTGCGTCCGATATTGAAGACTGAACTCCGAGGAGCTCCTGAGGCCTGATCGCCCAAGCTCGCCCCGAGCCACTGATCAATCCCTCTCTCGAGTCGACGGGCCCGGGCGCGCGGCGTACTCATGGGGTATACCCGTGCCGACGCCATGTCAAAGACATGGAGCGAGAGTGATGCACAGGCCATCACAGGTCCCTTCAAATCTTGACGACGACGGCCACCGCCCCCGCGCGCAGCCCTCCCCCCCCGCCCCCCGCACATCACAGATCCCAAAGTCGGACTTGAAGTGCGAATGGCGGTGGCGGAGACGGCTACGGCTACCGCGGCCACCCCGTTGACTTTGACTTGAAAAAATTCGCGCAGGCGAGGCCCATCGCCGGCGGTCGTACACTCACCGCCTCCCCTCTCCTCCCCCGCCCGACTCGTGGAGAGGAAGACGGGTCAGACATCCCGGGAGCGCAGGGAGAACGCTGCGTGCTCAATGACAAGAACCCAGACAATCTAGTATAGAAACCCCGCAGGGCACTACAATACGTGTACAACCAGCCGACGGTGGTAGCCTGTACCTGCACCTGCACCCGAAATGTCCGTTCCTTATGAGCGTGTGTGCCAACGAACACGTCAGTGATATCATTGGGCCCGATCCAACTACACAATATACAGCAAGCCCGCGCGCGCGGCGGTCGCGGCCGGAAGGCGACGCGAAGCGAATTGAAGCCAAGAGACAGAGGACGGAAGGGAACACGAACGGAGGCGGGAGCACGAGCACGAGAAGAACGCGCAGAAACAGATTGGATAATCAATAGCGAGAGCAAACTAGGCGGCTTGCCTGCGGGGCGAGAGAGAGCCCGTCAGCGAGACATGAGGGAGGGAGGCGACGAGGGGAGCACTTACGCCATTCCACCATACCCCATGGACGCCCCCGACTCTGCGAGCTTGCGCTGTCTGAAAGCCTGTGTGGAAAAGAGCGAGAGGGTGAGCAAAGCCGTCGCCCTCTGGGAATCCGGCGGCACGGACCTTGCGATACTTGGTCCGCTCGTACGTGACGAGTCCGACGACGATGAGCGCGATGACCGAAATGCCGGCGAACACGCCCAGACCGATCGGGAGCACGGACAGCTTCGTGCCCGGGAGCTGGAACGTTGCGGCCGGGCTCGACTCTGCCGTATCCGCGGCAGAGGTCGCCGAGGTCGGGGTGTTCGCAGCGTCGCCCACGGCGGTGCCAGTACCCGACGGGGCGGGCGTTGCGCTCGCACTGGCCCCGGTCTCCGTTGCGATAGCCGACTTGTCGATCGTGGAGAATCCCTAGGAGGAGAGCTCAGTTTAGCGTGTACGCGCACACGCGCGGGTGAGAACGCACCCCTGCAGACACGGCACCTCCGCCAGAACCAGCGGTGGCGGTAGCCTGCGCAGAGTCGCTCGCGCCGGTGGCAGTCGCGGCAGCAGAGTCAGTCGCGCCAGTGGACAGGGCCGAGGCTGGGATCTCAGACGCGCCCTGGGAACAAGAGGGGGTGGTGAGCGGGCAAAAGAGGCGCGTGCGAAGGAGAGGTGGACACGCACATTCACACCAATGGCCCCGGTGGTCGTCGCGGGTGCGGACGAGGCCCCGTCGGTTGCGGTCGCTAAGGAAGAGGGTGAGGGAGGTTATGGTGAAGTAAGCGCTGGGACGTACCTGTGGCTGAGGCATCTGTCTGGGAAGGAGCAGCGCTATCGGCGGAACTGGAGGCAGAGTCGGAAGAGCCTGAGTTTGATCCAGAGTTGGAGCCCGAAGAGCCAGAGGCGTTGTTGGAGCTGCTGGTCATGGAGAGGCTGCAAGACTTTGTCTCGCGGACGAGAGGCTGTCCATTGTCGCCAGTGATGGGCTCGAGCTTGATGGTGCACGTCTGCAGCATGGGGCCGACCGCGCTGGGAGACAGGACGAGATGAGGGGCTAGCCACGGGGGATGGGTGCAGGGGTCTACACTCACGTCTGGATGGTGTTGGTAGTCTGGACGGTGGTCGGCTGGGAAAGGTTCTCCTCATCGCGGGCGAGGCGGAGAGAGGTGTGAACGGATCGCTTTTCGGTGGCTAGAGGAGCAGCATGGACGAGCGCGATGGAGAAGAGGAAGAGGAGGGCAGCAGCAGACTTTGAGGAGAGACCGAGCATGATTGAAAGCGAGGCTTGGGTAGCGAGCAGCGGGAGTAAGGTCGGGGGAAAGAGATGAGAGCCTGCTCCCTGAGGACGACGACACGTACAACGGCGACGAAGGTGGAAGAAAAGGAATGGAATAGCCCCCAGGGCGAGGAGACAAAGGCGAGAGTCAGGACCCGACGGAGGACGGGCGAGAGGGAAAGGGCAAGCTGGTCAACAACAATTTCCCACGCTCCACCGCGACTTTGGGCCCCGCACGCTTGGCCCAGGCGCGTCTCCCGGTTCGCACTCCGAAAGATGATGGACTAGCGGAGACTGAAATGGGTTATCGGAGTGCAGAGTGTGGAGGCAAGGCAACGGGGACTGCGATGATCGAGTGGATGGTAACCAGAGCAGGTCGTCAGTCGAGAACGTCCCAGGCCAACTCCCCCCGGGCATTGCGATATAGTATAATAACACTTGTTCTTTGCGAGTGGGCAGCGTTCCATCGCCTCGCCCGTGCGGGGTACTCGCAGCGCAGGTGCGACCACAGACGACGTTCGAAGGACGTATGTCCGTCAAGCCAGACACAGACACAGACACAGACACATGGCATCGTTGCGACCCGTGTGAGACGTGTCGGTACATGTACCATGCCTCTCTCTTCATTGCATCCGTCACGTCGTCAATACACGCCACGCCGACGACGGGCGTGTGTTCACCGCATCCCACCCTCGACGGCCTTGTACAGCTTCCCGTCCCGCACCCGTTGCTGCCGCCGCAGCTCCAGTACCCACCCGATGACGCGCGCGACCGCCTGCGTGCCCCACCGCTCGAACGCGAGCGACGCCAGCACGTTCGCCGCGACCGCGAGCAGGAGCGTGCCCCGCGCCAGCCCGGGCAGCGCCATCAGTTCGAGCACGCTCGCGATCGCATCTGGCGGTGCGAGGAGCACGACGAGGTTGAACGCGGAGAGACACGCCATCGCGAGCATGAACCAGCCTGGGAGTGGGTCCGCGCCCAGGCGTGTGAGCGAGCACGCGTGTGGGAGAGAGAGCGACGTGCGCACCGTTTGTCCACATCTGCTTCCTGAACGGCGGCCCGATGCTGAAGACGGCGGCGACGAGGATGTACTGGAAGCACGAGACGAGGAAGAGCGCTGAGTTCTCGTAGTTCGTCGCTTCCAGCTTGTCGTCGTCCCCGCCCGGCTCCTTGTCCGCCGGGGGCGCGTACCTGTATACCCCGCACGTCAGATCGGCCTATTTCGGTGTGCGGCGGGCGCGCGAACGGTCGGAACTGCGGGGACTCACCACGGCTGCGCGCGCACCCACAGGAAGGCCCAGAACTGCACGGCGGACGTGATCACGATCTGTCCGACCAGGCTCGCGAGCACCTTCTTCGACACCAGGCTCGCCGTCGGCCGTTTCGGGTGGATGCGCGGGAAGGGCAGCGTCCGACCCACTGCAGAGCGCAACGGGCCGCAATTTCAGCGCTCACGCACGCAGCCTGGAAACGCGTCGGGGCTCACTGGTGACCGCAATCGGGATGATGATGAACAAATCGATGTACAGGAACTGTGCGGGCGTGATAGGCGTCGGAGCGCGCGGTCAGCCCGTTGCGCAGGCTCGATCGACGGGGTGCGCACCTGGAAGTCGCCGAGCGACGACGCAAACGAGTACAGCAACGTGATGGTCGTGAACTGGATCAGCGAATACAGCGCCCTGATCCACCCGCGCGCGTTCATCAGCGATTTGCATTCCCCGCCCGCCCTGCGCTCGCACTCACATGTACTTGAAGCAGCTAAAGCTCGTCACCAGCGCCGCACGGCCCTCCTTGATCACCTCGAGCACGCAGCTGATGTCCGGCGTGCGGCTCGTGAACGGTGCGGCGACGGACGCCTCCGCTTCAGACAGCGAAAGGCCAACGTCGGCCGCCTTGAGCGCCGCGCAGTCGTTTGCGCCGTCGCCGCACATCAATACGGTGTAGCCGAGCCCCTGCAGGCGCTCCACGACCTCGTTCTTCTCGTCCGGGGACATGCGCGCGTAGATCTGCGTCTTCACGAGCATCTGGCGCGGGCGGTACGTTAGCGCGCGCGGTCATCTTTGTCACGATGGGCGCGACGCACCCGCTGCATCGTCTCCAGTGGAGCGTGGTTCATGATCCAGCGGAAGACGTCGCCGGTGACGGCGAGCGTGTAGTCGTGCGTCTCCAGCTCTTCCGCCTCGACCAGGCGCTGGGCGGGCGGCGCCGACGGCTTCAGGCTGTAATCGTCCAACGTCCACGCAGGCTCCTCCATGCTCGCCCACTCGAGTTTCGACAGCGGGGACGACGCATTGCCTGTGTATGTGTATGTGTGTGTGTGTGCGCGCGGTCAGCATGCGCATTCGGACGCGGGACGGGCCGCCGACGAAACTCACCGCGAACGAACGTCGGCGCAAAGACATGTGCGGCGGGGTTGATGAGCCCGCACTCACGCGCGACGCTCACCGCCGTGAGCGGATTGTCGCCTGTGATCATGCGGCACGCAAAGTGCGCCGCGCGCAGCGTCTGGATCGCGGGCGTTGTCCCGGCCTTCAGCTTGTTCTCGAAGATGATGAGCCCGAGGAACTGCAGGCTCGACTCTGCTTGCTCGCTGGGGGTACGGAGCGGAGTGAGGTCTATATTGATCTAGGACAGAATGTGGGGGATGACGCACCGTTTAAGCTTCTGGGCCTTGAGCCAGGAGAGGCCTTCGATGCTCTTGCCGGCCATGGCGATCACGCGGTATCCCCGCTTCGTGTAGTAGGATAGCAGGTCATCGTAGTCGGACGGAACTAGCATACTCATCAGGCTGCGAGGACGTGGACAGCAATAGGACGAAACAACCCACAGGTGCTCTTGTCGCAGATTTCGGCCATGACTTCGGGGGCGCCCTTGACGTAGATCTCCATGCTTGCGCTCTTGAGACGTTTGACAATGACGCTCATCCGCCGCAGCGCCGACACGAATTCGAACGTGCGGATGACACCCAGCTCGAGAAAGTGCGCGTGCTAAACGCGGCAAACGGCGCTTGGCTGTCAGTGCCCTGAGGCCAGCCCATCGGCCTGCGGCTCACCTTGCCTGCTCCCTTTAGTGCATCCTCGATCCGGAACTGCGCGCTCCCTGGGGGACGCACGACGGTCTGCACGAGCGCAGCGGGACGGTCGCCGACCGCCTTGTTCTTCACGATGCCCGCGTTGGCGACGCTGCCTTCCTCGAGCGTCCACTTCGTGAACTCGAACATCTTCACGTCGAGCGGGTCGCCAATGACCTCGCCCGCAACCATCTTCAGCGAGTGGCACGTCGCAAGCGCGTAGAGGAAGTTCGCCCTCTCCCGCCCCGCGGGCGCGGGCATGTCGTGCACGTCCGCGAGCAGTTCCCCGAAGCGCGCGGTGTTGCGCTCGGGCGCGCGCACGCCGAGAATGTCGAGCCCGTCTTCGGTGAGCGTGCCAGTCTTGTCGAAGCAGCAGACGTTGATCTGGCCTGCGACGTTCACGCGGCTGGGTGAGATGCAGAAGATGCCGTTCTTGCGGAGGCGCGCGATCGCGAAGCTCGTCCCGATCGAGAGCGTCGCGGGCAAAGCGGGGGGGACGACGACGGTGATGAGGTCCAGCGCGCGCAGGAGGATGGTGTGCCAGCGGACCTAGAACGGGGTGAGGGAGGCAGGGCGTAAACGGGTCGGGGAGCTTACGCCGAGTCTGACGAACTGCACTGCACTGGCACAGAAGCCGAGGCCTGCGACGCCGGCGAGGACACTGATGAATCGGATGGAGTCCCTGTAGAACTTGAACCCAGTAGGCTTGGGGAAGAGCATGGACCGCACCAACGCTCCCTTTGTCGTGTAGAAGCCTATATCCATTCGTATAATGCTATATTCTCAGCAGACCGTCAACAACTCACCTGTGCGCACCACAAGTCCCAACGCAGGAGCTCCTTGACTACCGTCGAGAGCTGTTGCACCTCGTACACGAACTACACGTGTTCCTGCATACAAGAAGCTTTTTGCCATTTCGCCCACAACGTCTGTGCTGATCCGCCATCTCGCAAGGTCGTCGCTTTTGATCGGCACTTTGCTGACGGGAACGCTCTCACCGGTGAGCATACTCTCGTTCACGATGGCATCGCCGGAGAGGAGGAACATGTCTGCAGGGAGCGTCGCGAGCGGTGGGTTGATTAGGTCGACGACGTCCCCGGTGACGAGCTCAGAGGAGTCGCATTCCGACCCTGTCTATCGGTGAGTATTGGCGCGACGGTACAGCCTGGAAGACGTACATGAGCCATCTCGATACACCCGTACTTTACAGATGAACTTGGACATCTCCCTCATGCGGGCGATGGTCTGCACGGCGCCCTGCTGAGCACGTCGCTCCGGGGAGAAAGTTCAATTGGCCCACCTGCTTTGTCTCTACTAGGGTTGTGGTGATACTGATCACGGAGATGAGTGCAATACAGAACGCATAGTAGTAATAGTCGTCGAGAGACCAGAGGATGATGCTTGCAATCTGGAACACATAAAAGGGATGGATGATCTATCGCAAACAAGGTTACATGGTACTTTGAGGGGGCTAAGTCGAAGAGTTACCTCGTCAACTAGAAGAGATATGGTAGATTTGCCTTCAATATCTATCATGTTGGGACCAAACAGCGTCGTTCGTTGCACATGGACGTCCTTTCGGAGACCATTCTGCACACTCCCGACGCCAGACCACGAAGTGTCCCTCCAATCGCTAGTATTCTGAGGATAAGACTCGTTCCGGGGGAGTCTAACGTGTAGATCACTGACCTGATCAGTGTGAACAAACCTGTGCGCGAGTCCAAAGCGAAGCGGTTATAGCGATAGTCCACATAAGTTAATGTTCCGAGAGGGTTGCTGCTTGCACGCCCTGCTCTTGCTGATGGTAGCAGTTGTGCCGGGTCCGGCGGCGTAGAGATTACCGTTGAGACAGGATATGGATATGGTATTCGGCTTATCGGAAATAGCGCAATGTCTCTGTATGCAGTCTCCAAGAACACTGAGTACATTGCGCTGCGGGCGTGCAGCTTATTATGTTGCATACCTCGACGACTACAAACCCGTGGTGCATATCCACGAAAGCGCGCTCGCGGGTGACCCAGCGCAGCCAGAGCTGAGGGAACCAGCGCCCGAGAAGTCCCAAGATACCGCAAGTGAGCACGCAGCAAGTCCACCACAATGATTGTCGCCAAGGGATAGGCTCGTAGCCGACCATTCGTATGTGCGCATCCTCGTCAGCGACATACAACGTTTGTCTGCTTGGGGGACCAGGTGGAGGCGGAGAGAGCATTTCCAGCTCGCCCATCTCAATGCGTGCCTCAGAGCCAAATATGGGGTCTCCGGAAAGCAAAGGGAGTGCACGACTCGGGGAGGGCGGCAGGGAGCCATAGTCCATTTCGCTGCCGGACGGGGCCATGCTCGCGATGTCGGTCTCTTGGTCGGAGTCGTCTTCGTTGGAGGTGTACCCCCAACGCTCGTCGCCGGAGTCGTCCGTGTCGACCGCGTAGTCTGAACTGGCGTCTGACCGTCTGCTGCTATGTCGGCGAAGGAGCCGTGAGCGAGATGCACGGCTGGACAAGGATGCGCGGCGGCTCCGCGGGGGCGAGTCTGCTGTTGCGGGTGCGGCGCGGCCAAACATGCCCACTATGTTGTCGAAGACGGTTCCTCGGGTCGGCTGCGGCGACTCTGAATGCTTGCGGGAGCGTGCGGGGCGTCCGCGGACGTCGCCCTCGTCGTCGCCAGATGCATCCGAGTGTTCGTCTCCTGCGCCGTTCGCGTCCGCGGCGGCGCTGTCCCGGCTCATTCGCCTGCTGCGCGACCTCCCGTCCCGGCTCACGCTGTCCTCGCTGGGCCGCCGGCTGCGAGAGGCCCGGGAGAATGCGCTGCTGCGCCTGCCATGGTCATGGAGCGACATGCGCGAGACGCTGCTCGGGTTGACGGCGTGGCCGGGCCCGTCGAACATGTTGTCGCCGCCATCGTCTCCGTAACGAGAATCTCGACGTGCCCTGCTGGCGGACGCAATAACTTGTTGGATGTCGATGGCGGAGGCGCCCTCGGTGTAGTCGTAGGGCTGCCCAGACGAAGAGGAAGAAGGGGCCATATATGTCTGTCAAGAACGGCGAGGTGTTGATCAACAGAGAGTGCCTGTGCACGCGTGCATGACCAGAGATGTGCTGCTGGAGAAGGACGAGGAGAAGGTGGGTGGTGGAGAAAAGCAGGCCTTGGGCAGAATCACACCGGGAATCTCGGGTCCGCCAATATTGACGCAGGCGCTCGAAATATTGACTTGGTCAAAGTTCTCGGTCTAGGCGTTTGCGAGACTCTGACTCTGGAGCGAACACGCAGAGCCTCATAGAAAGTATCGGTCGTATACACAAGGTCTGACATGTGCATGCTTGAGAAGGCAGCGAAAGTAGTAGCGCACATCACTAGCGACGGTGGTAACATTAGCAATCCAGGTACCGTACAGCGTCCTTGGAACGAATGAAAGTGTGCTCCAGAATCAGCCCAGGTATCTCCATATCAGGTAGAAACAAAAGAACGTGAACACCGCGCCCGCAAAGAAAATGTACATGTCCTGCGTGCTGTCGCACATCACGGTCAGCTCACGCACGCCAAGCGACGAAGAAGACAACAGACCTCCTGCGCTCAATCCACCCAATGACATCCCTGCTCAGGCCGAGCGTATTTGCTGCGTCGAGCAGCCGCCGCTGTGTGCCCTTCAGTACGTTCCGCTGGTCGACGAGGTCGTCCAGGACCGCTCGGCCCTGCGCGATAAACTCGTCAAGCCGCGTGTCCGTGTTCTGGATGAAGGAGTGCTCGCGCAGCGCATGCTGCTCTCTGAGGGCGCCGTTCGGCATGGGAGACGACCGGAAGGGAGATTCGGACACCTCCTCGGTGGGAGGCTGGGGTCCTGCCATGTATCGCCGTCGCGCATCTCCCGGTGCGGGCGAGAGGGGTGTTGTGGAGGAGGATGCGCCGGAGAGGAGCTCGGCTCGCGCTGCGGCGTCGTGCTGGACGCCCTCTAGATCAGACCACGGCCGCATACACACGAGAGTCAGACTTGCCTCTGACTTTACGCGCTCAAATTGTGCTCGTAGTTCCGTGTAATCTGTCCGGAATTTCTGCACGCGCCTGGGGATGGGACATGTCTGGTCAGAGACTGGCTCACTCTGCATCTGCGCGGGCGCATGCTGGCATCCCGACGATAGGACGTACATCATTGCTTTCTCCTGCTTCGCCTTGATGATTTCCCGCTTGGCCATGGAGTCGTAGTCTTCCAACGTCCTGTGCATTGCAGCGAGAGACGCGGAGATCTGCCCTGTCAATATGCCGAACACCCACTCCCTCATCAGCTACTGCGTACGCTCATACGTGCATACACGCCGTCCAGGACAAACCTAGGAGTGACGCCGACTTCTCGCCATTACGGAGTCGCTCGAGATCGGCCTGAATTGAGTTTGTCTGGCGCACGCCTTGCGTGTATAGCGAGTTCATGTCGTATGTTCGATGGCCAGCAGAAAGAGGGTATACGGTGGCAGCGGAAGGGACAAGAGAAGAGTGAGCGTGTCGCCGTCGCCGTCTGAGCCGTCGCGCAGCACTCACTCGCGCACAGCCGAGCGCCTGTCCGCGTGCTGTCTTCCTCTTGGCCGCCACCATCCTCCTCGACCTCCGCTCTCGCGCAGGGACATAAATAGTTATTCAACGCAGAATATGTCGGCACAGGAAAAGACGTCTGCGTCCAAAGCCGTGCACCCGCTCCCGCTCAGCTCGACCTTGCATGACCTCGCGCTCCTCCGGGCCTCCGATCTCGACTTTGCTGCCCTCCTTCCGCCCTCCGCCGCTTCTGCTGGAGCGGGCGTCGACCCGGATGTCGAAAAAAGCGTCCAGCGGTCCCTGGAGTTCTCGCGTGAAGCCCGCGCAGCGCTGAAGCTGCTGCACACAGGCGCAGTGGAGAGCCAGGGCGCACGGGTAGATGTGGTAAGGGAGAAGCTGGAGGACGTCGTGCTCGGTCTGGACGGACGGGAGTGAGCTCGGGTTGTGAGTCACTGCTATAGCGGCTGGCGAGCGACATTGACATTCAGTGTTCTTAGATATCAACTCACACGAGGACATGTATCGTACGCTGCACATACTACGACCTTCTATACATCGCTCTTGCAGGTCTGTTGCAGCATTCCTGCAACTACTGGTCCTTGGTTTTCAATCAGGGTCGCATGCTGAACTCCCCCTGACATGTCTCTAGATCTTGCATCTGTACATACACCACACTTCGAAAGACGTCATATCACGCGCTGCAAAGACAAAACGAGGCATGCTCTTCATTACATCTCGTCGTTGACGCACCCACCTTACCCAGACTCCGACGCACATTGGATAGAGGAGCAACGCCCTCACTGACGTCGTGACCCTGAGGCCCCAAACGACGCTATAACGGCATAAACTCCGCGGAACACAGTCAATACTCCTCACACGTTTCGCAACCCTGCACGTGAGAGTGCGCCGCTGGTCCCAAATGTTGGACGTAGCCGCATTGAAGCTCCCCCCTGTCTTACACAGCGGCGAACATACGCTCCTGACCGGCAGATGCGCTTGGCCGGGGCATCTTTGTAGCATGGATGTCGAGGTCGACCTCGCCATGCGTCCTTCGCAAAAAGTGGTGCAAGCTCGTCATCGACCGCAGCACTAGATTCCGCTCGCACCGAGGCAAGTTCGCGTGAAGTACAGGGAAGGTGGCCTACGTAATTCCCTTTGTCTGCAACGTATCCACTTTGTGGTGTGCAGGCGGCGCAAGGCTCCTGTGGTACTCGTGCACGCGCATCTGACGTCAATCACTCGCATCAAGTATAAAGACCAACTGTAGCCTGCACGGAGTGCCGCCAACCCACCACCGACCCTCTCTACGCCACCTCACAACCTTCCATTTTACCAACCCTCATACGTTGCACTCTACCATGTCCACTTACGACGGTTAGTGCCAGTGGATTCATTGCAACGCCCCCACGTGATCACATCTGACGCCCCCCCTCTCGCAGAGAAGCGCGTTGCCGCCGGTCTGAAGGCCGCGATCCACAACCCCAACGTCTCTGAGGAGGCCAAGGAACGTGCGCAGGAGCGCCTCGAGACCATGGGCGCCGCCGCAGAGACTACCGCGTCGCCTCTCGGAGGCGGCACGGTCTACCCCGTCGGGGCGACTGATGAGACCGGCCACGAGGCGAACCGCGTCATTGGCGGATACAAGGCAGCACTTCACAGTAAGCTTATCTTCGTGGGCGTGTAGCGGGAAGCGGACGTTGATCAGGTTCACGGACAGACCCCCGGACGAGCGACGAGGCGAAGCAGCATGCGCGCGAGATTCTAGCGGCCGATGGGTACCAGTTCGATCGCCCCGAGGGCGTGTCGGAAGACGAGCACCAGAAGCGCGTGAACGCTGGGTACAAGGCTGCGTTGAACAGTACGTCGCTGACACTGTCAGGATGTGTTTTAAGGCGCTGATTAGTGACGGTGCAGACCCGCGCGTGTCGGACGCAGCGAAGTTGCATGCTGAGAGGTACCTCCAGGAGCACGCCGGCTTGTGAGCTGTGTGGTCGTTTGTTAGCTGCGCGTCTCGCTCGAAGGTGGAGTGTTTGAATATCTATCGACGACTCTACGGAGAGGTTTTCGAAGTGAACTGGCTATTTTTGCGTCCGTTCCTGCTTCCAGGATAAATATACAGCAATGGACATGTGTACGATATGTAGATCAATGGGATGAGACGTCTAATAAGGTTGAAGGTTAGCGTTATGCGTTTTGGCGTTGTGCAAAGATCGCGATTCGTTTCTGCGCAAGCATCTCCCCTCGGATCCTCGGATCTTGCCCCCCTTCTGCTTTGACCTCGACGGCGCCCGAGCTCGAACATGACTGTCATGCGACGGTGGAACGCATTCTGATGGTGGCGGTGGTGGTCAGCAGTGAGCTGGCAATCGCATTGGCATTGGCCAGGCACGGAGGCAGTCGGGACACAACGCCTCCGTGGACCGTGATTCCGTCCGTGCAGGATGGCCACCCCGTTTCGCTCTCATTGGCTTCCGTGCTACCAGTAGATGTGCTACGATACTCGGCGGGCTCAAGGCCGATGGCAGGACGACGGTCAAGCTGGCCTAGGGTAGGCGCCACGCCCTCGTACACAAGTTATATTGTCTTGATCCTCCATGTCGAATCAGGTCGATATGTGGACGACGCTGCCGCCCGCCAACCGTCAGATTCGGATACGGGAGTTCTTTTTGCTACTTCGCAGCGTCGTGCACGCGGGTAACGACGCACACCGCCATACTTCGTTGCACTGCAGAGCTGCCTACTCTCGGCCCAGACCTCACAGACTCTCCACGAATCGAAAGGATGTTACAAGCATGCGACACCGGCGATTAAGCTGCATGATGTCCGCCGCTCACTTGCAGTACAGGTCCGACAGTGCAAAGGGGAATTGCCGCTCCACAGTGCCTGGAGTCCCTGGACGACCTCATCGACATCCGCGTTCGCGTTCCGCACCGTCCACTGACGGTCGCAGAGCGTTGTGCCCAAGGTATGCCTGCACATGACTCTCGATGTGAGCTTGGCTCAGCCTCGCGCGCCCACGTACATAGCACGCAGAGGCGGAGGGCCGTCGACAAGGCCAGAGGGCGCAGCAGCTGCAGCAGGACAATGTGGCTGCTTGTTCGATCGATATCGTCGAATCCAGATCATCGTCCAGCAGCGCAGATCGGGGCTGAGTGATCTCAGCCTCTGTGCTCGCCGCCAGAACATGTCTTATATAACCGCGGTATATATTCTCGACCACCAGCCTCCGCCCCTTCCCTTCCCGGCCGCACTGCTACGCATCCTATCCACGCCGTTTCTTTTCTGCACCCTCCTCGTCTGCTGCGAAGGAACACGCTCAATCTAGACATATCGAACGGCAGCTTACACACCTCGGCACACCAACGTGGTATGTCCTTGCAGCAATCTGCTCCGGGACTGCAAACGAGATTGACAAGTACACGCGATTCGAGCAGCGCATGCCGGACTTCTACCCTATAGAGTTTATCGTCGTTGGCGGTGCCATCACCGGCCTCTCCGTCGCGATCGCACTCCGCAGAGTGGGCCACAAAGTGACCGTGCTAGAACACATGGACAGCTTCGACGAGGTGCGTGTCTGACTCGCGGGTGCACGCGCGTGTACCGATCGCGACCGTCCGCGCCAGACGCCGATGGGCGGAGGCTGTCGGCTCCCACCGAACGCGACGAAGCTGTTTTACCGATGGGGGATGGAAGAATGTCTGCGGAAATGGGCGATCAAGTCGAGAGGCGTCATGTTCGCGCAGTGTGAGTCCGGCTTGCTTGTTCTGGCCCGCGCGTCGTTTGTCTCATGTGCCCCGGCACTGTAGACAAGTCGGGTTCGGTGATGGCTACGCATGATTGGGAAGACGCGGTCCTCGACGAGACAGGCGGAGACTTCCTCCTCGTGCACGTACGTGGTGTGCTCCCCTCGTAGGAGCGCCCTTCACTCACGCGCGCGGTACTACTTCCGTTGTGTAGTACCCCGCCCTCCGTAGAATACTCGCACAATCCGCAACCGAGCACGGCGCGACACTCCGCACGAGCTGCGATGCCTTGAAGATCCAAGCGGACCGGAAAAGACCCTCGGTGACACTCGCGTCGGGCGAGGTGCTCTCGGCGGATGTGGTGATCTGCGCGGACGGATGCTATTTGGGACCTTATTGCGGTCGGCCCATGATGCTCAAGGCGCTGGGACAGGCGGATGTGGCGGAGCCCACGGGCGTGACCCTGTTCCAGTACGTCTCGTATGCCGCACGCAACGCACGTGGGGATGCTGATGGTGTACTGCAGTGCCATCCTGCCTGGGTCTGCGTTGGAGGAGATGGAAGACAAGGAGCTTATGAAGCAGCTACAAGAGGTGGGGACCCCATAGGCGCACTTTGACGAAGACTGATATCCCAACGCCTCCCGCAGGGTGCGGTGTTGACATGGTTCGGACAGGGGAATGGTGCGCTCGGCTTTCCCGTCGTAGGTTTGCAACTAAACCTAAAGGTCATACAAGCTAACGTAGAGCGCAGAAGGACGGGAAGACGGGAGAGCTGCTCTTCACGTTGTATGTCTACGCGAACACGGATGACACCGATACCAGTCTCAGGCCCGTAGACCGCGATATGATGTTGCAGGCACTCGAGGGTAGTGACGAGCGGTACGTTGAACCCGCCACGCGAACCTCCAGGACCTTCCTCTCACGCGCCTTCACAGACTACTGAGGTTGACCCGACACGCGCAACAGGTAACGAACATACCGATGGCACGCAGACCAAATCTGGATGAGTGGGTACATCCAGACGGTCGGCTCGTCGTCCTCGGCGAGGCTGCACACCCTCTTCCCGTAAGTCCAATGCAGAAGCGCCCAACACTCCCGTCCCACGCCCGCTCACACACGCGCCCACTCGTCCAGGTCGGGTCGATATACACCATCGGCATGACTGTGGGCGATGCCGCAGCGTTCGGCAGACTGTTCAAGCATCTGCACCGGGAAGACCAGATCGATACGTTCCTGAACGCGGTGTACGAGATCCGAGCAGACCGCGTTCAACGCGTCGTCCGCGCGTCCAAGGGCAACATCTTCGCGGCATCGCTACCTCCCGGCGTTGCAGAGGCGCACGACCGGGTGTTGCGCGAACGCTCCGAGCGCGGGATCACGGACCTCAGTGTGGCCGGCAGGCATACGAGCAAGGAGCTCGAAGTCGCGGTCGAGGACATCTTTGCATACGACCCAGAGGACGAGGCAGACAACTGGTGGGTGCAGTGGGGGCTCACGCAGGAGCGTGTGGCGGGTTCGGTCGTGTCGGACGCGGTGTCGGTGCTGGTAAACGAAGAGCAGCGGAATGAATCAGATTGAGCGGGTGGGCAGCGAACGCTGCTCGCTGTGGACGATCTTGGGCAGATTTGCTTTGTTGGTGCGCTACCCCTTTCCTACTTCCGCTTTACGTTTGGACGGGGTTGTAGTATTGTGTCGCGTGTACGGATCACTATCTTCTATGACCCTTTGCACTATGCTTTTTGGTCTGCGAGACATCTTTGCCAGGCTGGTTGTTCTCCCTCGTCGCATGTATGTCTCACTACGCTGCTCTCAGTCCTCATGCTGTCTCTCCTCGTCCCCCATCACAATCCGTATCTCGTCAGGATTATGTACGCGCATCACAATCGCGCTAACGTGCCACGCCCGAGCACGATTGGCCCTATTGCCTCGGTTCAGGGTGTGTGTTCACCGGATGCGTCATAGTGTACATTGTGTAGCG
The DNA here is from genome assembly GCA_022606055.1 of Trametes gibbosa. NCBI lineage: Eukaryota > Fungi > Basidiomycota > Agaricomycetes > Polyporales > Polyporaceae > Trametes > Trametes gibbosa. The sequence goes on along the minus strand of JABYQJ010000073.1, from coordinate 13,477 downwards.
CTAGTAGCCAGTCGCGAACCGGGTTTCTGCAGAGAAGGTGCTTTTCTCATCCCGCGGATGCAATGAGGCGTAGGATTTGCAGGATCAGCGTCGTGGATCTGGGGCTCGAGAAGGTGCATGGGGGCTGCGCGATGTCGATCACACCACAATCAGAGCGTCAGCCCGGAGAAATGCCGCCGCGGCCGCCACTGGTAGAACGGCATAGTGACGTTTCCATCGTGCTGGTGGGCTAGTGGAGCAACTTCACCAAGGTGGGAACAGCCTCGTTGAAGAGCAGCATGGCAATGAACATGAAAATTGCATTTTTATAGCGACTATCAACGTGCTCTAGGCGATGCATTCGAAGAAACCCCGGGCCGTTGGGTCGGGACATGGCCGAAGTTCGTACCTCTATCCATCCGGTGGAGGCTCCTGCAAGGTGGCATATCCAGCGATATCAGGAGCGCTAAGATGGGAGGCTAGCCATGAGCGATACAGGCACGCCGATGATGTTCGGCATTGGGCGAGTTCATGAACATCGGCCGGGTTTGGTAGGGGAGCTCGTGCGCCTCATGACGAGGCTTTTCCGGTCGCGAGCGCGGGCGTCCGGGTCGCGACAGCACCCTGGGCGATGGTGATGCTTGCGCGGGGCGCCAGCAACGGTGGGGAGGCTGTCGTATGAATAACGAGGGTTGATGCTATGTGATATCATGATTGTTCAGCACGGAATGAAGGAGACAGAGAACGTACAATAGATAGGATGGGCTGGGTAACCCGGGTGGTCATCGTAAACCTCAGGGAAGGACGGATCGAAGGGTAGTGGGTCAGTAAAGCCCCCTCTGGGATGCGTCGGGACTACAACACAACATCAAGCCAGACGCTGTAGATGCAGAAAACATGGATCGTCTCAATGCCTCGCCTTGAAGCGCAGCCCTCTGAGCGGATGTAGTCATGAAAGAATTCGACGCCCTCTTACCAACGTCGCGTGCGTGTGGATTTCAAGGCTAAAGGCTGGAAGCGTGTTGAAGAGGCTCAATGTATGGCGTATAAGATGCGGATGAAAAGATGCAGGGTGCAAATCGGAGCTTGCAGGGAGGGATCTATCTGCCAGTGGCGCGGACGGACGAGGGAGGTGTAGCGGTGGCAGCTTCATAGTCGAGAGGGGACTTTACGAGATATGATGTGTTGGACTGTCTGACGGTGGGGCACCTAAATATCTGCGGGATTCTGCTTGGGGCGAGGGCGCAATGACCCGACCATGATTGACCGGCATTTCGGCAAGCTTGGGCCAAAAACAATTGCTAGCGCCTGTAGCCGCTTGCACCCAGGACAATCACCCTGAACGATTGTCAGAGTGCAGCACTAAATAACCCAAGTACGGGACCCCGCGCCATTCGTCGAGTGTCCCGGGCTGGACCTAGGACAAAGTGCATGAGCCAAGACAACACGTTCCCAGTAATAGCACACCTACAAGCAGCCTTGTGGCGCGCCCAAGCATGCGCAAAAGGAGAGGGCCCGACGATCTGCGGATCTACCATTGTGAGCGACGGAGAAGCTTATGCTGCGGGAGCGCTTTTCAAGCAGAACATTTGTCGTGGGCCATGGCTTTGCGGAATGTGATACGCACGCACATAGGCCCCGAGACTGAGACGTCTGGCCAGGTAAAGGCTGTTTTACATGATGGCGTGGCACGCTGCCCGGGAGGGTCCAAGCGCACCATGCGCGACAGGCTTTGCAGACGCAGATATAAAGAGCAGTCAGCACCAGGTCGATTAGCTCGCTCACCTCACTCACACAACACCACACACATACTCGATCTTTGAAATCCATGCCGCACATCGCACATTCTCCCCAGCAGCGGGGAACCCAGCCTCTGGCAGACAAACCTCTCAACTCACCTTACTCGGACTTCACGACTCTTCGTCGGCAGCTTACTCTATCTCTACACAACATTCGCGCTCTCGTGACACCTACCCGAGGAGCCTGCGTGCGCGTGTAGAGAATTCGCCCCTCACCGACGGGGCGCAAGCCCAGCGATGTAGCGGAATACATGTCAGCCATGTAGGCCCCAGCAGTCTGTCTCAGTGCTGGACGTCGCTCAATTACACCAATCTGCGATCGTTTTAGACGGCTTGTGTACCCCAGGCACCTGGGTAATTCAGTTTGTGAGTGTTCCTTGCGCGCACGAGCTCTTGAGAAAGACAACTGACGGATTGTGGTGGTGTCGGTGTTAGGTGACCCTGGCATTTGCAAATAAGACCTGGTGGACCGCTTGGCAATGACGGGGCGCGGGGAACCTCCATCCAGATGGTGGAGGACGTCAGCGCTCTTGGAAGAGCTTTGACAAGGTGGTGACGACGACCTCTTCCGTTCACATCCTCAAGACAGACTACGACGGATGTGATGCCGGCCGATGGTTTGGAAGCCATGGCCAGCTACTCTGCGCACCACCATTCCTTGGAGAAGACATGGCTACGAGGATTTAGCATAGATACTGCCCCTAACAATGCAGAATTTTAACTGACCCCGACCGCTTAAGGCGATGGGTGTGATGAGTGCCAAGTTGGTGGTGGAGACACCATGCCTCTTTCTCCCCAGAGGGTCGTACCTGAATATAGTATTTGCTATCGAAGGAGGTGAAGCTAACACATTTCCTCGAAGTTAGTCGTCAGGATGTTAGGACTTTGAAGAGTTAGTCAGTGGCTGGCGTCGGGGTGGGTTTCTTGACCTTCTTTGCTCACGTTGGTGAGGCTATCGCTTTGCGTTGGGTACCTGTGTTCAGCACTATCATGTTGGGAAGTACTTCGACGATGGTTAAAATCCAAATGACGACATGAGCGCTGCAAGAGATGGACGATGTTGATGTACATAAGCCGTGGGAAAGCTCTGGCAGAAGTTGCATATTTATCAACTTGAAGTTGGAGATCCAGACTTGTACCCATGTGTAGCGATACACTTGGTAGGCAAGGCCACATAGGCTGGCGTATACTGAATTATACTGGTGCTGCAAAGCTCGTCGACTGGAAGATAACATGATTCGACAAGACTCAGCAACGCCATTACGGCCGCAAACCGTCAGAGTCAAGTATCAGTTCTGCAACCGCAGGTATGTGCAATGCAAGGGTACTTCTGTTTCACCTACTGTGACGAGCAACCACTAATATACACAAGTCGCATAAGTAAGGGTATATATCTGCTAAAACTTTCACACACGGGAGCGGGCCAAGCACGCTGCCTGTCCGTGTACGTATCACCCCGCCGCCCTACCACGCAGCGGCGGCAGCACTCCCCCGTCCACTACTCAGAGCACGCCATGCACGGGCTTCCCGTCCATGACTGTCGCGATGACGCTCGTTTTGAGGACGCGCTCTGCGGGGATGGTCATGATGTCCTGCGAGAGCACGACAAAGTCTGCGAATTTGCCGGGCGTGATCGAGCCCAGGATGTCCTCAGTGAAGGACGCATATGCGGGGTCGAGGGTCATGCCCTTCAGCGCCTCTGCACGGGTCATGCGCTGCTCGGGAAACCTGGCGGATGTGAAACGTACGAGGTTAGTGCCGGGGTGGCAAGAGCGCGATGCGAAGAGTGGGCGACGCACCAGCCTCCTGGCCCGTGTGGGGACGTGCCGTCGGGCGACACGCGTGTGATGGCGGCGTAGAACCCGGAGAGGGGGTTCATGTCCTCGACAGGGAAGTCGGACCCGAGCGTGATGCGCGCGCCATGGTCGATTATGCTTCTGAAGGCGTAGAGGCCCTTCACGCGCTCGGGGCCCTGTAGCAGTCGCGGAACGTGAGCACACTAGGATGTATCAGGGAAGACGGTGTGAGGTGCTACTTACCAGTCTGTCCTCGGCGAACCACATGTCACTGATGCTGTGGACGGATCAGTGTGTCAGACAAGAGACTAGCGGTCGAAACGGGGTGAACGATGGGACTAACGCGTGTGTGGGCTGAACGCTCGCGATGACTGTCAGAGAGGGCGTCAGGAAGGGTGTCGAAACGAATGAGACGGGATCGCAGCGAGACGCACCACCAAGGTCCCCGAACCGCGCCATGTCCTTCTTTGCAAGAATCTGCGCATGCTCGAGGCGTGGGCGCAGCGCCGTCACGTTCGCTTCAGCCAGCGCAGCCTCGAACGCGTCTAAAACGACGCCGTTGGCGCGGTCGCCAATCGCGTGGACGTTCTATTGAGTTGCGAGCTCAGAGAAGCCGTCGTTTCACGCGAACAGAAGGGAGAGGGCGCACCACCTGCCAGCCATCTTTCATGAACTTGGGGATAACTTCGTTGAGCGTTTCTGGGGCAATGCGCATGAATCCACGCGTCTCCGGGTTGTCTGCGTACGGCTCATACAGCTACATATGAGTGGAAAGAAAACAACGCATGGACGAAGAAGGGAAAACAGGGGTGCCAGATGAGTGACGTCGACAGGAAGAAGGTAGAACATTCACGCACCGCGGCTCCCCCGGACCTGAGAGCGCCTGGATAAGGTAGAGATGAATAGCCACATGGGTCATGGGCGTTCGGCAACATCGGTTTGGCAGTTTGCTTACCGTCTGCAAAAATTTTGACGCTGCGCACGCTCAGGCGATTGTTACCTGCGAGGACGATCTTCTCAAAGGCGTCGCCCCAGTAAGCGGCCGTTTCGTCAAAATATTTCATGCCATAGACGCGAATCTAAAGCCGCGCGTTCAAGCATGCGCGGAAGCGAAGAGGGTTAGTCGAGTGAATAGATGGGTGGACGGCGCGCTTTCGGCGAGAATGGCTTACAGGGAGCGTTGTTGTCTGCGCTTCTCTACACGGTCTCATGAGTGAGCATGTGGGCAAAGGGGCCGAGCAGGGAAGATAGCGTTCACCTCCGGAAGAACTCGAGTGACATGGGATTAAAGCCAGCGTCATGAACGGCAGTCAACCCAAGCGAATGCGCATCTTTGACAGTTGCAGCAAACCGTTTCTGGAGCTGCTTGTACGTCGGCTCGGGGCGGATGACGAGGTCTTGTGCGTTGTCCAAAAATACACCTGTGTCCTGGTGGTCAGCTGGGGGGTATACTACTCTGACGAGCGCGTTCATTACCGGTGGGCTTGCCGAAGGAGTCGCGCACGATGACGCCACCCTCGACCTCCTCGGGTAGCGGCTCCATGGAGCGTAGGACGGACTTGGAGACCCAGAGGGCGTGGCCGTCCTTGCTCTGGAGGACGACCGGACGACCGGCAACGATGGGATCCGCATCTAGCGCGCTCTGAGGACACGAACATTAATATACTATGAGATGAGGAGGGGACTTGATACATGCGGAGGTGGGCCACTCTTCAAGTAGCCATTTGGTGTGATCCCATCCCCATCCCTCGACGAATTTGGTCTTGTCTTCGAGGATCTCGGGGTCGGCCTCGATGTAAGCCCTCACGCGCGCTACAGTCTCTGATGGGGCAAAGTAGAGTTACGGCGAGTTCCGGGCAGAGAAGCACAGAGGGACTGACCGGCCACGCTAGAGGTGCCCTCGAGCGGCATCTGCTTTGTGGCGCCATACTCGAGAACATGAGCGTGGGAGTCTATGGGTGTGTGATGAGTGAGGAGAAGCTGGGTGTGAGGGCGATTGAACGGACCGCTGAGGCCTGGAACGATGATTTGACTGGGCTTGAGGAAGCGCACGTGGGGCTGGCCGGGGGTGGTCGCGTACCAGGTCGATAAGATGTGATCTGAGGAGGCCGGCGGAGTGGTGAGAACGACCGATCAGAGTGATTGACTGACGATCAAGGAGGGGGCGCACCCAATGATCCGGTGGAAGTAAACTTGGACCCATGTACGACGAGACACTGGGCGCGGGGATTGTCGGCATCGAGGGTATAGATCTGCGCGCCTTCGCGGGAGCAGATTGCGTAGGAGTCAGACAGGGGGTCGGGGAAGGCGAAGGAGTCCCATTTTGAGTAGACGAAGTAGGAAGAGAGGGCGAGGGAGATGAAGGCGAGAAGAATGGTGGTGGAGCGCCCGGAGGATGTAGAGGAGAGTGAGGCGGAAGGGGCTGCGGGAGAGGGCGGGGGAGAGGATGAAGGGGAAGATTTTTCGGGAGGAGTGCGTTTGCGGAGGGCAGAGTCTTCCGGGGCTGGCATGGTGGCGGGAGGACTTGTGGGGTGTGGAGGGGTGGGATGGTTGGCCATGGGCACTAGGAGTGATCTATAAGTACTGAGAAGGCGGATGATGAGAAAAAGCGGGCCGGGGAGAAGCGCAGAGGAGGAGGGTTAGGGCGATGCGCGACGAGGAAATCGGCAAGAAATAAATAGAGGAGGGATCAGTGGCGAGGGGATGAAATGAAGAGTGTGCGCTCGGACGGGCAGGCGCTGGACGGAGTCGACGCAGTGCTTGCAGACGCCGGGGGATCAGAACAGAGGGCGCTCGGGCGCAGACGCTGATATTGAGGCGTGGACGGCGACCGTGGCACGCGCACAACGAAACAACGAAACTGAAACGATGCGAAGTTCGAACAACGGCGACGGCGGACAGACCGCGCGCCAGTCATCAGCCGCACTCGGACTTACCTACAGCGACGGACGAGAGCGTCAATCACTCCTGCTTCGTCCGCGGACTTTCCGACCTCTGCGAGTGCGGCGGGGCGATGGCAGGTCGGCGACCAGGGTGGGAACAGGTGTCCGGGGTCGAGCGACGGACGTCGCAGGTCGGGCGTCGGTCGTCGGTCGTCGGGCGTCGGGCGTCGGGGTCGTGCAGCCTGAGAGTCGACGTCACGGTCGTGGACCTACAAGTCCACAGACGCCCGTCGTGGACGACCACTGTGACACGCGTGACTGCGACACGTCACAGGCCACGTCGCGCGCTTCTCAGAGTCTCCGCGCTCTCACTCTCAGCCACCTCTTCTCCTCCTCCTCCTCCTCCTCCTCCTCCTCTGCCGCAAACTGGGTCAAGGACCGGTCTGAATGCCGCTGCACGATGTTCTTCGCCAGCGTCTCCAACCGCTCACCTCCGCGGTCACCTCAAACCGAATCTTTCTCTACTCCGTCTTCTCCACCTTCGCAGTAGCAGCCACCGTCGCAAACGCCTGCCGCGCCCACAGCAACTTCTACTCCGTCGCCATCTATCTTGCAAAGAGCAGTCGCAGCGTTCTGGTACGCACAACTCCGCTCGTCCTCTCCGCACCTCTCACCTCCTTCAGGTTCTCGCCAACTTTGCCTTCCTGTGTGCCTTGCTCTCAGGTCGCATCTTCCAGACCATCTTCTTTGGCCCTCTCCAGCCCCGTGAGGTCGAGGTACGCGTCCACCCCGTCTTCCCTCATACTTGTCCCAACCCCCCACACTCAGCGTCTGTACGACCAAACATGGATGTTCGTCACAGAGTCTCTCCTCGCCTTCACCATCTTCCGCGACGAATTCGACGTCCCCTTCCTCCTCATGTTTGGCTTCCTGCTCTTTGTGAAGTGCTTTCACTGGCTTATGGCTGACCGCGTCGAATCTGTAAGTTGCCTGCCCTTCCCGCGCCTTCCTCTCTCTCTCTCCGCTAACGCCCTCAAAGATGGACCAAACGCCCTACCCCGGTCCCCCAACTCTCTTCCATGTCCGAATCAACGCTCTCTTCGGCGTTCTTTGGGCGATCGACCTCACCATGTTTGCGTTTGCGGTCGAGAGCACACTCACAAACGGCGTCGGTGGTATGGTTCTATTCGCGAGCGAGGTCGGTCTCTTTTGCGCTTGTCGCTTTTTCATCATCGCTCAGGCATTTCGCTAGTACGCCATCCTTCTGGCGAGCGCCCTCAACGCCATGATGCGGTACGCGCTCTCTATTCTTGACCTGCGCAGAGCTCGTACCCGCGGGGGTGAGAACGCACCTCCATGGGAGAACAAGAGCATGTACATCTTCTACATCGAGCTCCTTACCGGCAAGTCCCGCATTCTTCCTCTGTCCTCTCCCGCGTTCCTTACGTTCTCTCCCCGTGCTCCGTATCAGACTTCCTCAAGTTGACGACGTATATGACCTTCTTCATGATCATCCTCACCTTTTACGGCCTGCCGCTCAATATCATCCGGGACGTCTTTGTCACCGCCCGCTCGTTCATCACTCGCCTCCGCGCCCTCGTCCGGTACCACAATGCGACCCGTGATATGGACAGGCGCTATCCAGACGCAAGCGAGGCGGACCTAGTAGAGATGTCCGATCGCACCTGCATTATTTGTCGTGAGGAGATGCACTCGCGCGCAGCCCCCGCTCAGCAAGACCCAGCCGCTGCCAATGGTGATCAACAACCGCAACCGCCCGTTGATGGCCCAAACATGACGCCCAAGAAACTGCCCTGCGGGCACATCTTTCACTTCCAGTGCCTCAGATCGTGGCTCGAGCGTCAACAGAGTTGCCCAACTTGGTAAGTCACCCGTACCGCTTCTCAAAGATCCACGCGGTTTCCTGAATCTAAGACACTTCTTCGTCACTTAGCCGCCGCACGGTTCTCGACAACAATCCTCCGCAGAACACCCAGCAAGCGCCCGGTCAGGGCCAGCCAGCCGCCGCCCGTCCTCGCCAGGGTGCTGTCCCTGTTCCTGGTGCTGCGCCTGGAGGTGCGGTTGCAGGCAACGGCCCCCTCGGATGGGTGGGGCGCTTCCTCGGCTTGCCCCAGGCTCCCGCGCTCAACGGCCAGTTCCCTGCTGCACAAGCACAGGTGCACTTTCCGCAAGGTATGCCGCCGCAGCCTCAATTATTCCAACATCAACCGGGATGGGCTGGTCCGCCTCCGCCCCCGGGCGCATTCTACGACCCTGCGCAGGGATGGCAGCACCAGCCGTTCCCGCCACCGCCACCCATGCAGCAGCCCCCGATGCTGTATGGGTTCTATGGTCCAGGACAAGTATGGCAACCTTGGGGAAACCCCCAGATGAATGGGCCACAACCGCCAACACCTGCGGAAGCGCAACTCGGAACGCAGCCATTACAGCAGGAGCCCAGATCAGCATTACAGGCGCAACCCGCACAGGTGCCGCAGCCGTCCTCCGTTCTCAATGGCGAAGCGATAACATCCCCGCTGGAACGTTCTGCCGACTCACAGAATCCCACACCCACCCCTACGGCTGCGCCATCGACGTCCGAGCCTATGCCGAACCCAGGCCCCGTCGGGAATGAGACGGTCGAAGCGCGTCGGGCTGCCGCCTTGGCTGCCCTTCGGCGTCTGAACCCTTCTGCGGTTCCACAACCTATTCAGATGGATGAGGCATCCTCGGGTGCATCTTCCACGGATGCTACGACGCCACCTGCTCCCGCAGAAACGTCCATCCACACGCCGACAACCGAGGTTCCATCCGCGTCTTCGAGCAGCACCTCTGCACCTCCCGTCGAACCACATGCGGGCCCTCTACGACCGAACACACTTCCCCACCCCATGCTACCCAACCTCGTCCCCTTGTACGATCCAAGTACGGTGGCCCCGATGCGCGTCCCGAACACGAACCCGTACTCTGCCCCTTACGCCAATTATTACCGCCCGCCGGGCGCACACCCCAGCGCCGCCCGCCCATCTGGCCAGCGCGCGCCCTCTACCAGCTCGTCGACCGCCACCACCCAGACGCAGGCGCACATTCCGCGCTCGGCACGCTCGGGGCCGGGCGGGTCGCGCACGCCGCTGGGGCAGCTGCCGCCGACGCTGACAGCGGAGCAGCTGGCGCGGCTGGACCGGGTGACGCGCGAGGCGATCGACGAGCGGTTGCGGGTGCTGGAGGGCGTGTCGGGCGCGATATATCGGTGCGTGGAGGAGCTTACGCGGGTGAGGAGCGTGTTGGGGCCGACGCGCCGGGCTGGGCAGGCGCAGGGTGCAGGGCCGTCGAGCGAGGTGCTGACGCCGACGCCTACGGCTACGGCGGCCCCCACCACGGGCGATGCGAGTACGGACATGGACATGGTGACGAGCGAGGGGGCGCCGAATAGCGCGGCTGGGAGCTCATCGAGTGCGAAGTCGGACGTGGAGACGCCGCAGGGAGATACGCCGTGCAAAGATGTGGTCCCAGGAATGTCCTCTGGGAGCGCTACACCACCTAGCGAGGACGGCTCTTTTCCGTCTGACGCGAGTGAGGGTGCCTTCGACCCGAGCGCACGCGAAGGCGAGGTAGCGGAGTAGTGTGGAATGGATGCACTTTAGTTGGTGTTCGTGACCACAAGGCGCGTGTGTGATTATCGCGCGGAGGCGGTTGTATACTATCTTTTTGCTGCACGTACATACATGCTGAGGGATCGTGACTACTGTGCAGAGTGCTACGTGGACTGCGCGAGGAGGGCCTGTGCGCGCTGGCGGACGAGGTCCGGGTCGACGGTGGACCTGTCGACCTGCGTGTAAAAGGCCTTGAAGACCTGGCCGAGAACCTTTTGTGCGGGCCCGGCCTTGGCGACGTCTGCGATGGCGGGACTGGCGAGGACGTCAGCGAGGGCGCGGTCGATGTCGGCGACGGGGAGGAGGGGCGGGAGGAATGTGTGGAGATAGGCTGCTTCTTGTTGTTCCTTCTGTGCGAGGTCCTGGCGCGCGGCTTTCTCGAACTCGGCGGCGGCCTCGGTCTGCACGCGGGAGTGATCAGCGGGTAGTAACTGGGGTAGAGATGATGCGCACTCGAAGGGTGGCGGCTTTGCGGATGATGGCGACGACCGCAGAGGGGGGCGCGATGTGCGAGGGGAGAGCCTTGTCGGCGGCGTAGACCTCGGACAAGACGGTCTGTGGGGGGAGAATTAGCCGGGCGAGAGAGCGAGGAACGGAAGACAACTCACGCGGATGACCGTTGTCTTTGCCGAGTCTTTGGTCTATACACGAGGGTGAGTACGGGGATCAAGTGTGGTGAATGTGCCCGGCAGCGGACCTTCATCGCGGTCTTGAATGCGTCCATGAGCTGCGCCCGGACGTCTGCACACGCTGTTTTGTCAGCGATTTTGCCAGCGCGTGGGCGCAGAGGTGCGCACCGGGCATGTTTGCACCAGCCTGGGCATCGGCGGAGAGTGCGCGGCGGGAGAGAGCGCGAGCGCGAGCAAACGCGAAGGCTGCTCGTGCGCGGAGAGAGAGCATGGTGAGGTCAGGAAGAGGACCACTTGGCCGCGAGCGTTGACGGTGGTTAACTCCTGTTCAAACTCCGATTACTTTGGTTAACCCGGAGGTGCTTGGGATGATGATGTTGATTACTACACCTCACCCATGCAGCGATCAGCCCGCCTGCTTTCTCCTGTCCTCCGTCCGCGCCATGCTTTCTCCCGGAGATTCACCGTGATCGCTCTTGAGTCTTCAGCAGACGACACCTGCGCCGCGGTCGTCACCTCCGACCGCAAGGTTCTCTCAAACGTGATCGTGAACCAGCAAGCCTAGTGCGTCCTCCGCACACACAGTCACCGTACCACCGTCTCTCACCCCGGACAGTCTCGAGCAATATGGCGGTATACATCCGTTTATAGCACTCAAAGCACACCAACGCAACATGGCAAGCCCTTTATTTTCATGCATCGCGCTCTGTAGCTGATGCCTTCTGTCTAGCCGGGCGCCGTGCAGAGAGCCCTGCGAGAGGCAAATCTCACAATCAACGACGTGGACGGAATAGCGTTTACTCGGGGACCTGGTCTGTCGTGTGTCAAATTGCACGCGCCCGTTCGCTCACGTCTTTTCCAGGTATTCCTGGCTGCCTCAGTGTGTGCGGGAACGCTGCGCGCACACTCGCAGCCGCGCTCAATAAACCCCTTGTCGGCGTACATCATATGGTGCGTGCCCTTTCGCTCATGCCGTCTTCTACAAAAACTTACCTTGATACAGCATGCGCATGCGCTGACGCCGTTCCTCACCTCTTCACCGGACGAGCGCCCCCGGTTCCCCTTCATCACCCTGCTCGTCTCGGGCGGCCACACCATGTTCGTGCTCGCGGAGACCCCCATAAAGTTCCGCATCATCGCGTCCAGCGTGGACGAGAGCATCGGCAACGCGTACGACAAGGTCGCGCGCATGCTTGAGATCCCGCTCGACGGCCTGTCCGGCGGGGCCGCGCTCGAGCGCTTCTGCGCGTCCCCCGACCCCGCGGCGGGCATGGTGGTACCGGAGCTGAAGCTGCCACTTGCGATGCGGGGTCGGCTCGCGTTGTCGTACACGGGCATCCACTCTGCTGTGGAGCGCTATTTGGACGCGCGGCACGGCATGCTGGATGAGGGTGTGCGGCTCGGGGTTGCGCGCAGCTTCCAGAAGGCGGCGGTGGAGCAGTTGGAGGAGAAGCTGGTGTTGTCGATGGAGTGGTGCGCGCAGCAGGATGTGCGTGTGCGGCACCTGGTCGTGAGCGGGGGCGTGGCGAGCAATGCGTATCTGCGGGAGCGGCTGCGGGCGAGTATGGAGAGGGCGCGTCCGGGCGAGCACATGTCGTTGGTGTTTCCCCCACCGGCGTTTTGTACAGGTGCGTTGTTGTGTTGCGGTGTGGCTTGGGGCGTTCTCACGTGGGTTGATAGATAACGCGGTGATGATTGCTTGGGCGTCGATGGATCGCTTCCTGGCGGGAGAGACGGACGAGTACTCAGTCGAGTCTCGCCCAAAGTGGAGCATGGAGGAGTTGCGAGAGTAGGCTGGGGTCTATGATCTCCCGAGCAAGGAAGTGCTCTGTGAGGTGTTCTGTCATGACTGAGAAGACGGCGAGCTTGCAGGCTGATCGCTCCGTCCGACGTACAGGCGCCTTGTATCCGGCCTTAAGCGCCTTGTATACACTTGTAACGGCGCACTCGCGCGTTACACGAGTCCTCGGGTTTGAGCCCCAGTGAGAATAGACAAAATTCATTTGGGTCCAAATAGAACCCGCCCGATCCAAATGCGTCCCTGTGGATTGAAGTCCTGATATGGGTCGTATCTGGCGTCTATTAATACTGTCTTTTTGTAAGGGGGGTGAGGGTTAAGTGTGGAAATGGATAGGAATTGCTGGAACTGGGGTAAAACAGACATAGTGAAAAGGGGGCATTTTGGGGATATTAGGCGTAACTGAGGTTGTGTGTAGTGAGGGGATAGATGTGTATGAGTGAATGACATGTTTATATGGGCAGGAATGTGCAAAGTGGGAGTGGCGTTGTTCATGGCAGTGTCATTCTTGTATGTCCCACAGCAAGACAGTGATAAAGCTATACGAAGGTGTCTCACTGGCGGATGTCCGCCAGCGAGACGTGTCAGAACGGGATATCATCCGTCTCGCTGGTGGACGTCCGCCAGCGAGACAGCTTGAAAGCCGAATGGAGCTGTCTCACTGGCGGACGTCCGCTAGCGAGACGGGCTGTGAGAGCGTGAGACGCCGTCTCGCTGGCGGACGTCCGCCGGTGAGACGACCAGATTATGGTCCAGTAGGTGTCTCGCTGGCGGACATCCGCCAGCGAGACTGATGATATACCGTTTCGACCTGTCTCGCTGGCGGACGTCCGCCAGCGAGACGGGCTGTCGAGTGATTATGAAGCATGTTATAATGTGCTTGCACTCCTTATTGAGCACTGCGTGCGTCACTAGTGGAGAAGATACATGAAGCGGGCAGG